>CABEEJ010009147.1:0-13600 GCA_901482245.1 Timema douglasi
ACCATCACCGCGTCAGGACCATCCCCCGCGATATCATCATGCACTGCCTCCCCCACCCACTCCCCTCCCACCGCGTCACACATCATCTACATCCACCCCTCATTTCCCTTACCTCACATCCACAAACACTGATTTACCACTCTATGCCCTCATATACTGGAAACCCCCCTACTGCGGTGCATTTTTACTTTTGTACTGAAGCAATATCCAGGCAGATTTTAGCATTATTTTATTATAATCAGGTGTTTCAGTGTGAGTCCCAGTGAATGGCCAGCCGATTGGCTGTATACATTTATGGAACAACACAATTACTGTAGTGTAGTTATTATAATTCTGTAGTGTCATAATCAAGGCATTTCTTAGTATAGTAACTATAATCGGGTGTTTTGGTTTAAGTCCCGGTGAAGTGCAAACCGGATATTTGTCTATATCTATAAAACCACACAACTACTGTGATGTAGTTTTGATTATTCTCTAGTGTATTTAACCAGGCATTTTTTAGAATAGTAATTATAATCGTACGGTTTGGTGTGAGCTCCGGGGAAGTGCCAGTCGGATATTTGTATACATCTATGGAACCACTTAACCGATTGAAATGTAGTTTTTTTTGTAGAATATTTATCCAAGCAAGCTTTGTACTATGATAGACTTAGTTTATGGGTTTCGAGTCCCTGTTAAAGTTTCGGATGGATTTTATGTATATTTTATCTAGTATATTTATAACCACATAAGCAATTGCAGTCTAATTTTTTTCAAATAGGCTTACATAGTTTTTATATCCAGGCGGTTTTTAACATTAGTTTAATCAGGTGGTTTGCTGTGAGTACCTGGAAATACAGACAGGCCTAGCTATAATGGATTTGTGGATCAGCTGGAAGGTAAAATTCCGTTCTACCCGTGAAGGGAATAATATAGTCCATAGTGAACTATAGGAGAATATTTATAAGTAAAATAATATTATCTATTTTAACCATATTTACTACTGATTACGGAGGGATAGTGATTAAAAAGATACTTGCTTGGATGGAAGTTGGGAAACAATCTATGAAAACGTGTCTCAATATTCCCGGCCAGGACTAGAACCGTGTTTCATCCATCACTGAAAATGGACCATATAAGATTTTTTCTGTCCGCATGAATACCGAGACAGTATAATATAATATTCATACGGTATTTTCTAGAATATTGTTTTTTACTTTGTAATTTTGTTTAATATATTATTTTTATTATTTTTAGCCCCGCGTCTTATTACCCGTTCGGGTTATACGCTTTAAGTACAAATTAAGGTAATTGATTAGGAATTGGGATTGTTTAATTAGATGAAGTGAACCCGCATTTTCATGGAGGGAGAGTGGAAAACCATTTAGAAAAAATCACCCCCAACTCACCCGACCGAGATTAGAACCTCGATATCCCCATCCTCAACAGTAGGGTTCAACACGAATAGCGCGTTAGCCAACTACACCACCGAGGAGGGTTTGTTTAATATAAGATATTAACTATTTTATTTTGTGAGTGTTTCGTACAGATACCACACTGGTCTATAATCTATTATTAACGTGGGGCTTTCTTTTTATAAATTCAATCAATAGTGTTTTTACCACACTGATATTATCAACAACTCTCAGACCCACCCCGGTGGCGTAGCTAGCTAACGCGCTAATTTACTGTTTAGCTCGACTGACAAGGATGAGGTGGTCAAGTCTCTAAACTCGCTTGGGTGAACTTGGTTAGGGTTTCTTAAATGGTTTTACACTCTGCCTCTTCACAAATGCGGGGTCACTTCCTATAAATTCAACCTTTCCCATTCCTATACCCGTTAGAGTAATAAGTACTTAGGGGTATTACCAGAACGGGTAGTAAGAGGCGGTGCTAAAAAACAAAACAAAAAACCTACGCTTAAGAATTGCTTTAAACACTCTTCCCTTGTCAAATTGATTTACTATCGACTATATGAATGTTACCTAAGAAACAGTGAAATTTTCCTGGCACTCAAACATATAAATAAATATTTAGTTCTGTGTGTGCTGGCTGGCCGTGTATGTCCACGTATAGAGTAAAATAGTTAAATGGCACGTGTCTAAAAGGAGGGTTGGATCACATTATTCACTTCAATAAGTAATGCACTAGCAAAATATTGACAGTTTCTAATGCAGTTAACATTCATACATCTTCTAAACATTTATGTTTTGCTGTAAGCCAACAGTTCTTACTCCTTTATAATTAATTTCAAGAATAAATAAATGATTTATTTTGTAGGCTGCCTTACTACTTATATGTTAAAATCTCATACTCATCAAATAATCATTGGTTACCTTATTATTATTATTATTATTATTATTATTATAAATGCTTTCTAAACCAAGAATCCTACAAGAGCATGATATACAGATTTATTTAACGTACAGATATTGCGACGGCTTAGTTGAATCGATAGAATGTTTTATACTGATTTAGGGACACTAGGTTCTATTCCTGATACCGTGGAACTTTTATTTTTAGTATAACATTTGTTTCTTCTTCTAAATTGGGGAGCTAATGGACGGGGATGTTGTGTATTTCAAGTTTTAAGATAGTATCAAAGTAGAGTGCTGATTTTATCACGCGGTTCAGAAAATGCACGTCAGATACCTCAAATTAATTTTTAAAATGAAACCTTAGGATGTTGCGTTTCTCTCTAAGTGAGATCGATTATGACTTATTGAAGAAAATAAGAAAACTTAAGGTGTATTCATTTATATTGAATATAAATTTAGCTTTATCTAGGAATCAAAATATTTAGTAAACAAACTTTCAGCAATATCTCTATGACTTAATAATCTCCGTTTTTGGGCTTGTTTTCATTCTTTGCGCATCCTTAACGTATGAACTATTAAGGGTCAAGTGTGCACTTGGTGCAGATTATTTGGATTTCGTGCCTAGGCTCACCATCCTCTTCTCGTTTATGTGGTTCTTCTCCATCGAAATTTGTCGGCAGGCGGCATTCATTAGTAAAAGTACCGAGTGAAAGTAATATATAAATGTTTCGAAAAGTATTATGTGCATATAAATAAAATAATTTTTACAGTCTAAAACATTTGTTCTTAAATATTCCTTTTGTTAAGTGTTTTCCCAATATTTTTAAGATTACGTTTATGAGACTATTGGTTTTTAATAAAATGATAATATATGCATACTATTATATAAAAATATTTTATATGTATACATGCACAGCATGAGAAACCATTAAATAAATACCAACTAATTAAATTCAATCAGGATTCTAGCCCAGACTCCCTTCTCACAGGAAAAAGGGACTAAATTAACTTGACATCCAAATTTCCTTTATGAGTCTAACTTCACTATAAGGTCCTTACTAACTATGTATCGTTTTTGGCTAATATTCAAGGGAGAGGTTTAAGAAATTATGTTTGAACTTGAGTAGAGCTTAAACTATTTATTTTTTCAATGGGTTTGCCTTATAACATTCCATGAACTACTGTCGTAAGTGGTGTATCAGGCGTTCTTTCTTAGGCAAATATTTATTTGTTTTTTCACCATCGCGTCTCACCCCCGTTCGGTTAGGACGCCACACCCTCTTAAGTTGCAGCCTTCTGAGTGTGATTTTGTTGAAATAAGCCTACTATTGTACAAAAATAAAAAATTAGATTGCTTTGGACACACTGTTCAATACCTCAATAAAAATATTTATTGTGTGAAATTATGATAGTATTTTTTTTTCACATTTACTTAACCGTCAGTTTGGCTGAGGTGGTAGCGTGGCTACCCTCATGATCTAAAGTTCAGGTGATCAAATCTTCAAAGTTCCGTTTTTTAAAAAAATTGTCAGACTAAAAAAAACCCTTTCATTTTAAATGTATTAATCAGCATATAATTTATTTTAAACCTATTGTTTAGAAGTGTATACGTTATTTGAGCATACGTAGAAAACAACAAAGCTTTTATTTAAAAATAATTAAACACGGTATTAAATTAAAAAATCATTAGATTCATTTTGAAATTTTGTGTGTATGTCATTATTTAAAAATTAAATTAATAGGTTTATGATATAAAAATATACATATTTAAAAATAAGGCTAAGCAAGCTAATAATTAATTGCATAGTAAAACCAATTAGTGTATTTATGTTTTAAAAATTGTTGCGAAAATAAAATATTATTGTACTGAATTCAAATCATCAACAAGTGATTTTTAATTCCTGCATAAAAATTTAAACATCGTACTCTAGATGGAATCGATCACTTGAACTTCTGAGCTTCAGACAAGCACGTTTACAAGTGAACTATAACACAAATGAAATATTCTGAAAGTTTAACTCATACTTATATAACCCGATACAATTTTGAGACAATAAACTTAGATGCAATCAGATGGAAGATTAATTCCTAATAAAACTAAACAAATAGAATTACTTGATGCACTCAATACAAGAATAGTCTGTAAGGTCTGATTCCTACAGTTTACACACATTATAATTTAAAAGAATATAGATTGAAAAATATATAGATTTATTGATAGAAAAAACAATAGCTAAGATAAATATGGTTTACAATATTGTAGTTGAAATGCGTAAGGATTTTGATCCAATCAGTTAGCCTTGAGAAAAGAGACTGTGACTACTAGGGCTGCGTTGTCGCCAGGCAACAGGTAGAAGTTTTTTCTATAAAGTAGAACAATTAAATAATTACTAATCAAAAATATATTACAAGATATACACTAACTTTTAACAGATCTTTCTTGACAGGGCATTCAAAATATCATCAGTTAAACACTTAGGATAACCATCTGTTGATAACAGCAGTTTATGGCTAAGAAACAGGTCTCATCAAAAGTACTATGGCTGGTCACCTTCCCCTTTGGTACTGCCAGGGCATTCAATAGTACTTAATGTTCTAATAGCAAGAGCTTTAAGAACAACTCAAACAATAGAAATCGATCGAAAGGTTAAAGTGAAAGAGTATTATTTGCGTGGACCCCACTATGACTCTAATTCAGTTCCCTGGGTTGCGCACCAAAACTAATACTGCAGGTGAAGCGTGATTACTTGACTAACCTAAAACACTGATATCTATCAACTGAATTGTAATGAGGTAAACAAAACAGACCACCTGGGGGTAGCCATCCATAAACTGAACAGATGCTTACGCCGTACAAGGCGTCATGACAAATTCTGATCAAAAAATATATTGAAGGAACTAGTGGAATATTATAATTCCCTAAATAAGGCATTATAACTTTCCTACGCCGGTGGCGTATATATATCTCAACAGAGTCTACAGTACTGAATTACAATATTGGAAAAACAAGTATTAAAGGGACCCTTTCCACATTTTAAAGGACACAGTATTTAATCAACAAAATAGAGCTTGAGTTAGCAAGTCAACAAGACTTGAAAATGATTAACGGTCAAACAGACATACTATCAATTCGAAAGAAAATCCTCTCCTACATTACCCAAAAAACTAAAAGGGTGCAAACAGATATAACTCATCTTTATAACAAAAAATATTCTAAGTCATAAGGACTCGTGGATTACTGTAGAATACTTAAATAGAACGAAGTCTGCGGTTCCATCCATAGCTGCGGTGAATCCCACGGCCTGGACTTCATAGGCGGTTATTGAAAATCGTCATCCTGTCTAAGTTGGCGGTGTATCCGACCCCTCCATCTTCATTGTTGACATGACGAAACTGCAGTCCTTCCTTCAATGCTGGAATACAGTAAACTGGATATATGGTGTGCTGGGATGTGGCCTCTTATATAGTTCCCAACCTGATACGAGTGGAAGAAAGCAGAAAGGATGATAAACACAAGAACATAGAACGGAGAACTACGGACGAAGGCGGGCAGTAAGAGAGAATTAACAAGAAAAATACCCTCACGGAGGAGATGTAGGAAGAAGCTTCCTTGGTTTACCACCAGGGTCGTTGATGAGGAGGTCTTTGAGTCGATACCCACACGCATTTCTTCTCTGCAACAAATCTAGTTATGATAGCACGTGGTGCGGCCATCATTGAATAGTTTTATTGAGCTTCACATGTGGGAGAATCGAATCAGCAGACATCCTGAAGATGTGAGTACTCGCCAAGGCATACTATATGGAAATATATCTGTTTTAATTATGTTATTCAGAATCCATTATTATTTTAATAAGTATTGGTGATATAGATGTAGTTTACTTTTTTTTTTCATGTTAACGGCATAGCAAGCTTAAGTAAATATATTCGACATTATCCAATGGGAAAAGCAATGCGTTATAGTATTTAATTCATAACTATGTTAATATTAATTCTCTTCTTTGATATCTACTCCCGTATTTAACAAAAGCCAGAATTTTGAACAACTACGAGTTTGAATGTTGAAGGCAGGGAGAAACTTAAATTTAATAGACTGCATCTTCAGAGTAGACTCAATTAAATATGTGAATATAATGTATTTCTTGCATAAATTAATGAATTATAGAATTTTTTAATTGTAGATGTCCAATCTAACTGATTGGCATGCTACAAGTGTTTAGTTTCAGTTAAGTATCTTGTAGAATGGCGGATTGTGGCATCCCTTCTATTTAATCCTTTGGTTCGTCAAGGATTTACAGGGTTGTCAGATTGAAAACTCATTCGCAAGCGAAACAATGCCACGCCGACTCGCAACAGATTAGTAGCCTTTAAAAGTTAGCTCCGTTTTGGTACAGTCTGAGATTTGCGAGATTATGAGTAGCGAAGTTTTTTTTTTCCAAGTTTCAAAATTAGGGGTTAATGGGTATCCAACATTATTTTCTCTCATACCACGATCTACATCCTACGCTGTTCGTATTGTGCGTTTAGCTATAGCCCAAAATCTTAAACCTTACCTGACTATTACCCTCTTTCCCCTTTCGCGGACAGTAAAAAATAGGGCTATTTGGAGATTGGAATAGGGGATGAACAAAGTTATTAAAATTCTAGCAACAAGCGAAGTTGACCAAAATAGACCATCTATTGGTTTTCTGATATAATAGATTTGATTTGATTTAATCTACGGTGACCTTAAGGGTGGAACTTAAAATGACTTTGCGTGCCATTAGTGTGGTATGTTGGTCATCTCTGCCTGACTAGTCACTAGTTTGACGTCACATATTTTTACAGCGCAAACGTTTCAAGACATAGAGCCCTGGGCTGCAGGGTGAATCCCGGTCTAGTGTACTAAGGGAGGTTTTTATTAAATAATTTCCCACTATAATCAAATCTAACCTAATCACATACGGGTAGGTTTGCTAATAACGCTACATTACTCCTGATTACACCATTATAGTTATTTGTAGTGACCAGACGTTAAATAAGACGCAAATCAAAGAAATATTTATTTTTTGATAAATTAGTATACAAAATATACAAAACTTGCTAACCAAAAAAGTTATTTATGGTTATTACTTCACTGTGAGAGAGCCTTAGACTATAGGTAATTTATAACTAGTAGTCTATTTATTTAATTTATTTGAGTTATTTAACATGCACTTTATGAACCGAGTGATTATATCAGCAAACGAGAATTTCTAAGAGCAATAGCGAGAGAGGGCCTTCCATTTATGCCGGGAAAGGTATTTCCACTCACCTTCCAGGGTTCTCTTAAATGCCACAATCGAGTTGGGACCGACGACTTTACTTCCCCTCCGAATGAAGTTGTGTCACGTATTTTTAATGCTCAAGATAAATCGATAGACCTCGTCTGTGTTTTAACTAATAATTAGTATCCAAGATATAAATCTGTATAAAGAAATTGTTTCAAAATATTTTTGCAAATTTTTTAGACACAATCATTATTATTAAAATGTACTTATCATATTATTACTATCTTATTGTAGAACTACACATTTTAAATTGTATCAAATATGTATATGTTTTTAAAAAATGTGGACGAAAATTAATGGTTTAGGTTATTACTAATTCTTCATAGCAACGTGTAGTCTAGATCTTTTAACTCAGTCATTATTACAAATAAATTAAAAATACTCATAAACGACAAAAATACAACCTTCAAGAGAATATAATATTATTGGTATACAATTGTTTTTAAAATATACTAATATACCTATACAAATTATGATAGAATTAAAAAAATTAACACACGTAAGTTACACTCACAGTAACAACTCATGTTTTTGGTTACGTACCAAGAATGGAAATTTTATGAAAAACTCAAGCTATATAACTTTTTTCGGCCACACACAGATCTCAACATTTCAACGGTTGGACATATAAAGCCAAAACTTGGGATGCATTTGAGTGATAGCGTGCCCACATGAAATGAGTTGGTAGCAATTTTGAAAATAAACAAATAACAAATTTTTTGAATCATTAAAAAAAAGAAGTAAGTATACGTTTTATTATTATTATTATTAATATTGCCAATCATTCAGGGTATTTGTATAAGCTTTTACTATGAGTGTTAAAATATATATATAAATAATTAAAACATATAAAATAGTTTTATATAATAGTGGGCATATATAATAATTTTTTTAAACAAATAATTTCATAATGGGAATTTTAAAAATTTTGGGAAAACACTGAAAAAAGGGAATATCTAAGAACAAATGTTTAATACTGTAAACATTATTCTATTTATATGAAAATAATACTTTTCAAAATATTTATATATTACTTTCACTTGGTACTTTTACTCATGAATGCCGCCTGCCGACAAATTTCGATGGAGCAGAACAACATAGATGAGAAGAGGATGGTGATCCTAGGCACGAACTCCAAATAACCTGCAACAAGTGCACACTTGACCCTTAATAATTCATACATTAAATATGGGCAAATAATGAAAACTAGCCAAAAAAATGGAGCTTATTAAGTCATAGAGACATTAATGAAAGTTTGTTTACTAATTATTTTGGTTCCTTTTTAAAGCTAAATTTATATTCAATATAAATGAGTACACCTTAAGTTTTATAATTTTCTTCAAAAAGTCATAACCGATCTCACTTAGAGAGAAACGTAGCATCCTAAGGTTTCATTTTATAAATTAATTTGAGGTATCTGACGTGCATTTTCTGAACCGAGTGATTAAATCAGCACTCTACTTTGATACTATCTTAAAACTTGAAAAAACACAACATCCCCGTCCATTAGCTCGCCAGTTTAGAAGAAGAAACTAATGCTATACTAAAAATAAAAGTTCCACGGTTCCAGGAATAGAACCTAGTGTCCTTAAATCAGTATAAAAACATGCTATCGATTGAACTAAGCCGTCGCAATATCTGTACGTTAAATAAATCTGTATATCGTGCTCTTGTAGGATTCTTGGTTTAGAAAGCATTTATAATAATAATAATAATAATAATAAGGTAACCAATAATTATTTGATGAGTATGAGATTTTAACATGTAGTAAGGCAGCCTACAAAATAAATCATTTATTTATTCTTGAAATTAAATATAAAGGAGTAAGAACTGTTGGCTTACTGCAAAACATAAATATTTAGAAGATGTATTAATGTTAACTGCATTAGAAACTGACAGTAATTTGCTAGTGCATTACTTATTGAAGTGAATAATGTGATCAAACCCTCCTTTTAGACACGCGCAATTTAACTATTTTACTCTATACGCGGACATTCACGGTCAGGCAGAACACACAGTACTAACTATTTATTAATATGTTTGAGTGCCAGGAAAACTTCACTGTTTATTAGGTAACCTTCATGTAATCAATGTTAAATCAATTTGAAAAGGGAAGAGTGTTTAAAGAAATTTTTATGGGTAGGTTTTTTGTTTTGTTTTTTAGCACCGCGTCTTACTACCCATTCTGGTAATACGCCTAAGTACTAATTACTCTAATGGGCTAGGAATTGTAAAGGTTGAAGTGAGAGGAAGTGAGCCCACATTTTCGTGGAGGCAGATTGTAAAACCATTTAGGGAAAACTAACCAAGTTCACCCGAGTGAGTTTAGAAACTCGATCTCTTCATCCTTTTCAGTCAAGCTAAACAGTAAACTTGCGCTTCAGCTAGCTACACCACAGGGTTGGGTTTGTGTGTTGTTGATAATTTCAGTGTGGTAACAACACTATTGATTGGATTTAAAAAAAGAAAACCCCAATTTAATAATTGATTATAGTCGAGTGTGATATGTGCTCGAAACACTCACAGAATAAAATATTTAATATCATATATTAAAACAAATTACAAAGCAAAAAAATATTTTAGGAATTTCTGTAAAACTATTATATTATACTGCTTCGGTATTCATGCGGCCGAAAAAAATAATCTTATAATGTTCATTTTAAGTGATGGATGAAACACGGTTCTAGTCCTGGCCGGGAATATTGAGACACGTTTTCCTAAATTGTTTCCCAACTTCCTTCAATGAAAGTACTTTTTTAATCACTAATCTTCAGGAATTAGTAGTAAATATGGTTGAAATAGATAATATTATGTTACTTATAAATAATATTCTATAGTTCACTATGGACTATATTATTCCCTTCACGGGTAGAACGGAATTTTACCTTCCAGCTGATCCACAAAATCCTTTATAGCTAGGCCTGTCAGTATTTCCAGGGACTCACAGATAAACACCTGATTAAACTAATGTTAAAACCTGCCTGGATATAAAAACTACGTAACCCTATTTGAAAAATATTAGACTGCAATCGCTTATGTGGTTATATATATCCTAGATAAAATATACATAAAATCCACCCGAAACTTTAACAGGGACTCGAACCCCATAAACTAAGTCTATCATAGTACAAAACTTGCTTGTATAAATATTCTACACAAAAAAACTACATTTCAATCGGTTAAGTGGTTCCATAGATGTATACAAATATCCGGCTGGCACTTCTCCGGGGCTCACACCAAACCGTGCGATTATAATAACTATTCTCAAAAATGCCTGGTTAAATACACTAGAGAATAATCAAAACTACACCACAGTAATTGTGTGGTTTTATAGATATAGACAAATATCCGGCTGTCACTTCACCGGGACTTACACCAAAATACCCGATTATATATACTATACTAAAAAATGCCTGGATTAATATACTACAGAATAATAAAAACTACCCTACAGTAATTGTGTTGTTCCATAAATGTAAATAACCAATCGGCTGTTTCACACCTAAACACCTGATTATAAACAAATAATGCTAAAACCTGCCTGGATATTGGTTCAGTACAAAAGTAAAAATTCACCGCAATCGGTTAAGTTGTTCCAGAGATCCTAAGTTACAGATATATATAATAATAATATTATTATTATTATTATTATTATTACCACTGCGTCTTACTACCCGTTTGGGTTATACGCACTTACGATAATGTGCAATGGTAGGGTGATTTTGAGAATAAATGGAGGACCTACAGTTTAACGTGGAATTCGAACCACAGTAGAGGCCTGGCATTCCACATATTCACAAGTTGTATTTAATACACGTCATGTCAGGTGAAGGAAGGGTTTGGCAATCAATTAAATATGTGCCCGGACCGAATATTGAAGCCCGGGCACTCATCACCGAAGTTCGACAACTTGCCCCTAAACCACCAGGTCACCCAGATATAAATAAATCCGTCCGTATCCTTAATGGAAAATCAAACTCTAACTCTAACCGTATGTTTGCAAGATCGTCCCTTAGCAGACCTCCTAATGAATATAAATAAATGCACCGCAATCGGTTATGAAGTTCCGGGTATCTTTGGCTATAGACAGACATTCTTAAAAACAGTACAGAAATACAATATTTTTTATTTAATAATATTTACATTCCAAACTTTAAAAAAAAGCAGAAATATTATTTAACGTGTTTTTAAGCTCGTAAACCAAAATATACATTATGTCTCATTACTTTACAATTATTTAAACCTCTTAAATCTGATGTTGTATTAATACTTTTGAAGAAACAAATAAATTCACTTTTATAACTAAAATATATCCAATGGATGAGATTTATCAATATTTATTTTTTGTCCACCCGGAAATAATATAAAGTATTTTAAATTAGGATAGGGACTCTTAAATTACAGATTTTTTTTAAACTCAGTTTCTTACAAATAAAGTAAAAATCTTTTAGAGTTAATCTGTAATTTACGTTACATGCTGAGAATTATATAATTAATCATTAATAAATTAATAATTGGCTATAAACAGTAATGAAAATTGTGGAAAAAGGAAGACTTGGTTTATGTTAACATGTAAAACCAATCAATGTGGATAACAGTGACAAAATAACGTTTGACGTGACTACATTTTTAATAGCTAAAAAAAATACCAGCCCGTATATTAATCAGATCAAACATAATTAATTAACTTAGTATGTAAATATTAATTATTTATTTTAATATCAGAACAATAAAGTAAAATTAATTTAGTAAATCAAACCATTCGGGCATCGCTAAAAGACATAACCCCTCCACCATCACTCCTTCCCAACAGTCAAGAAATTATTTAAGGACTTGTGGCCTTCTCTAACTTAGGCCTTGGGCGTAGCTAGGCAAACAATTCTTCAGTCGTTTGTGGAGGTATATCATACCTCGCGGGATCAGTGAATCATAAGTTGCTACCTTTCAATCTCGACGGAGTGTACAGCATGATAATGGTGCTAATGATCAGTGGATGATTGTAGTACTGTTGGGCAAACTCGTGTCCAATAAAAATTTAAAATAATAGGCCCTTATTAATTTGTTAAACAACCTTTCCTCCCTGCCACTCCTTAACAATCCTGTGTCAATTTTTAGCTTTTCTAAAAACTGTCTAAATTTGAGTAATTAGAAGATTTATATAAAGCTGACATTATAAGTTTTTCTTTTACCCTATCTTCCTGTATGCGTATGCGTCTGTGAGCCAGGACTTTTCTTTATATATATATAGAAGTTAGGAGCTGACTTAGACAATAAGCAAGTAAAAATCTGACTAATCATGTCCAAAGTAGGTCAATAATATTGCCTTGAAAAGCTTGGGACTGTAAAGAGAGGTTTGAAGGGTGTGACATAAAGCAGCAAATCGTGGAGAGGAGGGTCATTCTGGCAACTTATATAGTTTTAAGCTTATTATTCCCACTTTATGATTTTACAGTGCACAAGGAAAGTCTTTACCAACCGGAGTGGCTAGCAATCGCAGTTAAGTTGACAGAATGACCCTCCTCTCCACGATTTGCTGCTTTATGCATTGCTAGCAATAGTTATTTTAAATATATATATATCTATATCTATATATATATATATAGATAGATATATATATTTAAAATAACTATTGCTAGCAATGATTACATTGGTCAACCAAGTTTTTGTCCCAAAGCAAATAAAGAATGATCCACACTTAATCTTTTCCACTGATTCCAAAACTGGTCTCAGAACGGTTTTTTTATCACGTATAGTTCTAAGATTATTATTCCCACTTTATGATTTTACAGTGCACAAGGAAAGTCTTTACCAACCGGAGTGGCTAGCAATCGCAGTTAAGTTGACAGAATGACCCCCCTCCCCTCGATTGGCTGCTTTATGTCACACCCTTCAAACCTCTCTTTACAGTCCCAAGCTTTCCAAGGCAATATTATTGACCTACTTTGGACATGATTAGTCAGATTTTTACTTGCTTATTTTCTAAGTCAGCTCCTA
>CABEEJ010009148.1:0-20039 GCA_901482245.1 Timema douglasi
AGAATTCAATATTTTTTCATTTAAAACTATTATATTATTTTATTATAAGTTTATTATTATATTATATATATATTATTTTTATTACACCATCTAAAAGTTTTTTTCTATCCCTTGGGAACAGTACTTTTTTTTCTGCATGAAAGGTACCCGATGTCCTTTTATGTAGCCCTCAGGAACATTACTTTTTTCTGCTTTTTT
Organism: Timema douglasi; assembly: GCA_901482245.1. Taxonomy (NCBI): domain Eukaryota; kingdom Metazoa; phylum Arthropoda; class Insecta; order Phasmatodea; family Timematidae; genus Timema; species Timema douglasi. The sequence goes on from CABEEJ010009148.1 coordinate 199, forward strand.
TTCTTTTTCTGTATCCCTCGGGAACAGTACTTTTTTTCTGGATGAAAGGTACCCTATGTCCTTTTCTGTATCCATGACAACGTGTATGCGAAATTTCATGATGATCGGTTGAGTAGTTTAGGCGTGAGAGTGTACCAAACAAACTCACATTCGCATTTATAATATTAGTTAGGGTAATATTAAAATTACCACTCATTCTTGCTTGTTCTTGGGTCATCCCTACAATTAAATTTGCTGTTTGTTTCTGCTTGTTTTTGCTATAAAGTAACTGCTTATTCTGACAATGGTGAGCTTTTAACACAAACGTTGGTTTGATGTGCTTCTCATCCATCCAGAGCTGGACATGCACTCAGCCCTTCAACTGGCTAGTGCTGTCCACACCATCTGGTAGAAGAAAGCACAGGCGCTAAGGAAGTTCAGAAAGTGTGGTGGTTTCTTACTACCCATTTGGGTACTAATTACGCTAATGGGCTAAAGATGAGGAAGATTTTATTTACAGGAGGTATACTCTCATTTGCTAGGAAAGAAAGCGCGTGGGAAATGATTTAGGAAAAACCACCTTCAGTACACCCGACCGGGATCGAACCATGATCTCCCAGTCATCAGCTGTATATTCTTTTGCAAGAGTAGCGCTTTAGACCATGAGGTCACCAAAGATGGTCTCACATGGTAAAAAGGTTAGAAAATAATAAGAACTTTCGTGGCTCATAATTAATTATATATCTCTTGCTTTTCTGTTCCAGACGAAATGAGGATATGGCTCGCATTGCTATTGGTCGTTTTACTTTTCAATTTTCCTGTTTTCGCCAAAGACACAGATGGAGATGGCATTGATGATGCAAATGATCCTGACTTTAAGGACACTGATAAAGATGGTATTCCTGACGCAAAAGATAACGATGATGATGGGGATGGAATTCCTGACGATAAAGACCTAGATGATGATGGAGATGGGATTCTAGATGCACAAGATCCTGACCACAAAGATACTGACAATGATGGAATCCCCGATGCTATAGATACTGATGATGATGGAGATGGAATTCCTGACGAAAAAGACTTAGATGACGATGGAGATGGGATTCTTGATGCACAAGATCCTGACCACAAAGATACTGACAATGATGGAATCCCTGATGCTATAGATACTGATGATGATGGGGATGGAATTCCCGACGATAAAGACTTAGATGATGATGGAGATGGGATTCTTGATGCACAAGATCCTGACCACAAAGATACTGACAATGATGGAATCCCCGATGCTATAGATACTGATGATGATGGAGATGGAATTACTGATGATAATGATTTAGACGACGATGGAGATGGAATTCCTGATACACAGGATCCTGATCAAAAAGATACTGACAATGATGGAATCCCTGATGCTATTGATACTGATGATGATGGAGATGGAATACCTGATTATAAAGATTTAGATGACGATGGAGATGGAATTCCTGATGAACAAGATCCTGACCACAAAGATACTGACAATGATGGAATCCCTGATGCTATAGATACTGATGATGATGGGGATGGAATTCCTGACGAAAAAGACTTAGATGACGATGGAGATGGTATTGTTGATACACAGGATCCTGATCAAAAAGATACTGACAATGATGGAATCCCCGATGCTATAGATACTGATGATGACGGAGATGGAATTACTGATGATAAAGACTTAGATGACGATGGAGATGGAATTCCTGACATACTAGACCTTGACCAAAGGGACACAGATGGCGATGGCATACCTGATGCTATAGATACTGATGATGATGGAGATGGCATACCTGATGCTTTAGATAATGATGATGATGGAGATGGTATTCCTGATGCACAAGATCCTGATCATATAGATACTGATGGAGACGGAATCGTTGATACTGTTGATACTGATGATGATGGGGATGGACTCCTTGATGTAGTAGACCCCGATGATGACGGAGATGGTATTCCTGACTCACAAGATCCTGATCAAAGAGATAGTGATGGGGATGGCATACCAGACGCTTTAGACAGTGATGATGATAATGATGGAATTTTGGATGCAGATGATTTTGATGATGATGGAGATGGAATTCCTGATGTGCAAGATCCTGACCAGAGAGACACTGATGGAGATGGCCTTCCAGACAATGTTGATAATGACGATGATGGAGATGGAATTATTGATTCAGTAGATCAAGATGATGATGGAGATGGTATTGATGATGACAAAGATCTTGACCATAGAGACACAGATGGAGATGGTATACCTGATGCTCGAGATACAGATGTCGATGGAGATGGAATCCTCAATACAGATGATCCTGACGATGATGGAGATGGTATTCCTGACACAAAAGATCCTGACCACGTGGACACTGATGGAGATGGTATAGTTGATTCTCAAGATCATGACCTGATCGATAAGGATTACAACATAGGTTAGAAAATTGTCAAATAAATTATTAGGTGTATTTAATTGTATACCATGCAATTTTCTTTTTAATCGATAGCTCAATCAATACCTTTGTGGCCCAATTTGTAGAAATCAGTATTGTACGATGAAATAGATATTTAAGGGGTTCCATGCTATTGTTTTACAACTCTTTTCTTGAATCAAGAACTTATATTCCATACTGCCAGCAAATTTTTCATTCTTGCTTTAATTGTGAGGTAACGTCAGTGCCAGTTTAATATCACCTAAATCCAAATCCTCCAATTTAAAAAGGAAAGGGAGAAATTAAACCCTATCACACACGTCAAAAGACTACCTGTCGATTTGCCTCAATCCATCATCGTAATTCTAACAAATAGGTGTAAAATAACGAAAGTAATTGTGAAGGATGGCTAGTAGCAAAGTTCACATATGACGTAATTTGAATACTATCAAACTGTTAGTCCATCTCACTAAAGGTTACAATTGCATTGGTCATTTCTTTCTAAAAGGTCAGTACTTATACACATCCTTTTTTACATTACTTTCAACAGGCTTAGACTATATTATGAGCCTCAAATAACCCTTTTCACGGCAATAGTTCACCAGAGACATTGACGTTCGTCTTTATTGCACCTCACCAACTAGAGTATGAGGCTTTCACATTCTATCTGCTAACATACTACACACATATTAATAAGTCCCTACTATCTACGTTCCCCAACTTCTTCCTATGTCTACCTTACCACGCTTAAAAAATAGGTCTACACTGCAGGTTGCACACTACTGCTTCATAAAGATTTGTCGGCACCTTAAAAACACTTAAATTGCATGCAACCCATGAAAGAAGATATGTTCTACATTAAGTATCTATCATATAGTTCACTGTTGTAAACAGACACACTCCAGCAGGCCTAAATTTAGAGGATACAATAGCACCCCTAGTATAACAATAGGCTCAAGCATGTGGTCTCCCCTTTCCCTACGTAAAATATCTTAATAGTTGCCCAAAGCCTTTATTTACATACCCCGCAAAAAAAAACTCAACTGGGCGCTGCGTCATAAGTTACAGCGCTTTCGTCTATATGCGGTAGAGACCTCAAAAGTCTCCAAGGCCTAAAAAAAATATTAATATTAATAATAGTTGCAAGATGATCGCCTAAATACACAAATCCGAGACTGTCCACGACGCTCTTAAGGGATAACTAAATATTCCCTCTCCAAATGCTTAGTCCTGAATCAACACACATGGGCTGTTTCCCCTCGTCACCTAACCACCATAACACCTACCACTTATTCCTAGGTTGTCATCAGGCGGCGGCTCTCCATCGGTCCTGGTCCTGTGCTCCTCTCTTCAGCTTCACATACGACTGGTACCCTAGCTCCTTACTCATTAGATTTATATAGTCCAACCTAGACCTGCCCCTACAATTCCTTCCCTCCACCTACGGCTACACCATTGTAATCTCATCTGATCGGGCATCGTTAACCATCGTACACATTCCGTATACACCTAGTGCTGGTCTACATTCTGAGCCTAAACAACCTAGCGCTTTCTCGGCCTTAATTCCAGCCCATGCTAGAGATTCTGTCGCAGATTTTCTACTACAACTACTACAACAATCACCAAAATATTGTTAGTTAAAAACTTTCTACTGCTAGAAGACTATGTGTAACACTAACATCAATATGAACTAACTGATGAGTATCCTCCATTCTTTATTATACTGGTAAATAACTCAACATTTAGGTTGGTACTTGAGACATTTATACAAGATAAAAAAAAACCTTTTCCCCTTCCTTTCCCTTTCTTAGTATGACCAGGATACATTTAATAAGGAAATCTTATCCATACCTACGTCTACAAACGTCACCACTACTACTATAGATCGGGTCATTAACGATATAAATGGTACGGAACTCCGCACGGACTTTCTCACTCCATTGTTAAAAATTGGAGATATTTACTCAAAACTCGTAATTTATGTGACACGAAATAATATACACTAGCAAACCCAAGCAAAAATTGTGCTATAGATGCGTAAACTATTTTTTGATTCCCAGTTTTAAATTTTATAGTTTTATTTTTAAAGAATTAAAGTCATCATTTGTATATTCGGACCAAAAAAAAGGATCGATATTGGGTCCACAAGGACCAACACCTCGTATCAAAATTTCAACTTTCGGTTAAAATGTGCGACATTTTATTATAGGTTGCACATCTTATGGTTATCACATTGCTATTAAATTCCTCATTTATAAATTTAGAGCAATAAAAAAAGGTAAATATTGACTATTAAGTCTAAAACGATAGAAATAAATAATTGCTGTACAGACATTTCCCCTAAGAGGTTAAAGGAAAAGGAATATCAACTTTCTGGGAGAATTACTAATTTTTAATTACTCTGTGGCATTAGATAATTATTACGTTAAAACTTGAGTAGTATATTTGTATAACTAAAGCACACAAAATTGTATTAATATATTTACCAATATCTCAGAAACAATTGGCCTTACTAAGATATATTTCAAAGATTTTTTTATTTTTAATAGTACCTACTACAATTTTGCAATAAGTTATTTAGTATCTCAAATAGTTGTGGAGATACAAAAATTTCCGCTTCTCTAAAGCACCCTAAATGTAATTTTTATGGTAAAATGAAAATAGCCAATGTATTTATTTATAATCTTAATAAACGCGTTGATATGAATTTTAATCAAAATCGTTAGAGCCGATTTTGAAAAAATATACCTTTCCTATTTTAGCCCTTTATTAAACTACGCTTAATTTTAGGGTTAAACACATATACAGACGGCATTGCAAAAACTATTTTTAGGTTTCGGGGGGGGGTTAAGCGTTATTTTTTTTACGGTCGCAATACTTTACCTTTATTGTTCGAAAAGCTAATATATATATATATATATATATTTGCGTATAGCTTGAACGTTATTAGTTTGAAAACAATATGTTTCTAATAAAAGATTCTTGCTATAAATGTACCTAGATATTTGCAATGATAAGTAATTTCATATCTCAAATATTTACAGAAATATGATAAAAAAAATTAGTAGTCTTTGCAAAGCTTTGATCTAAGGAAATTGCGAAATTTGGTTGAAGGTAAACTATAACTACAACTGTTTAAAGGAAACATGGTTTAAATCAATTATTTTTATGTTTTACTTTAAAAAAATATTTTTTTATTCAAAACTTTTTTTTTTTGCACATAGCTCCAACAGCCGTCTATCCTCTTCGTTTCTCTCTCCCCATCCTTCCTTCCCTAACTACTCCTCAAATACCACTTTCTCTTTTCCTACTTTGGCATCCGGATTGCCCATAACTCTCTAACACGGGTTTCCCATATGCCCAACAAGGTCTTCCTCAAACTTGTCTTTTACTTCTGTAGCATACACTTGTTTCACCTCCACCTTTTTCCCTCTGTCAGTTATTGCCATCTTTATTATTCTATCATTCATCCCTACCTCCACCTGCAGCCCTTCTTTCACTACGAAGCCTATTCCGTTTCTCCTCCCATCATCATTCCCCATCGAATGTAGAATGAAGCCATTCCTTACTTCTCTCGTGCCGCTCCCTCTCCACTTGGTCTCATTCAAGTCCAGGACATCCCATCTTCCCTCGTCCATCAAATCTACAATCTCCCCCACTTTTCCAAATAATTTTTTAATGTTCATAGTCACTTTTCCTAGCTTATGGTTGTCAACAATTTTTACAATCCGGCACTTTACTTTGTTTTCTCTAGTATGGGTTTGTATCGGCCACCGACTTGGATCTCATCATCAACCTCTCATTCCAAGCCCACCCAGATGGGAGACAACTGGCCAGACCTTGTCTCAAGTTTGTTTGGTTTGTCCCTGACCATCCTCTTGTCTATCGTCTGCACCGGACCTAACTGATGATGACTTAGCTCAACAATACCAACCCTCTCACACTCAGCTGACCAGTCTCTTGTCTCTCGTCTGTACCTGACCTAACTGATGATGACTTAGCTCATCAATACTAACCCTCTCACTCTCAGCTGACCAGTCTCTTGTCTATCGTCTGCACCTGACCTAACTGATGATGACTTAGCTCAACAATACTAACCCTCTCACTCTCAGCTGACCAGTCTCTTGTCTCTCGTCTGCACCTGACCTAACTGATGATGACTTAGCTCAACAATACTAACCCTCTCACTCTCAGCTGACCAGTCTCTTGTCTCTCGTCTGCACCTGACCTAACTGATGATGACTTAGCTCAACAATACTAACCCTCTCACTCTCAGCTGACCAGTCTCTTGTCTCTCGTCTGCACCTGACCTAACTGATGATGACTTAGCTCAACAATACTAACCCTCTCACTCTCAGCTGACCAGTCTCTTGTCTCTCGTCTGCACCTGACCTAACTGATGATGACTTAGCTCAACAATACTAACCCTCTCACTCTCAGCTGACCAGTCTCTTGTCTCTCGTCTGCACCTGACCTAACTGATGATGACTTAGCTCAACAATACTAACCCTCTCACTCTCAGCTGACCAGTCTCTTGTCTCTCGTCTGCACCTGACCTAACTGATGATGACTTAGCTCAACAATACTAACCCTCTCACTCTCAGCTGACCAGTCTCTTGTCTCTCGTCTGCACCTGACCTAACTGATGATGACTTAGCTCAACAATACTAACCCTCTCACTCTCAGCTGACCAGTCTCTTGTCTCTCGTCTGCACCTGACCTAACTGATGATGACTTAGCTCAACAATACTAACCCTCTCACTCTCAGCTGACCAGTCTCTTGTCTCTCGTCTGCACCTGACCTAACTGATGATGACTTAGCTCAACAATACTAACCCTCTCACTCTCAGCTGACCAGTCTCTTGTCTCTCGTCTGCACCTGACCTAACTGATGATGACTTAGCTCAACAATACTAACCCTCTCACTCTCAGCTGACCAGTCTCTTGTCTCTCGTCTGCACCTGACCTAACTGATGATGACTTAGCTCAACAATACTAACCCTCTCACTCTCAGCTGACCAGTCTCTTGTCTCTCGTCTGCACCTGACCTAACTGATGATGACTTAGCTCAACAATACTAACCCTCTCACTCTCAGCTGACCAGTCTCTTGTCTCTCGTCTGCACCTGACCTAACTGATGATGACTTAGCTCATCAATACTAACCCTCTCACACTCAGCTGACCAGTCTCTTGTCTCTCGTCTGCATCTGACCTGGCTTACACTGGGTTTCAACCCAACCTCCACCAGGTTACTCAGATCCTGGGGTGCACCACTTGGCGGTGTGATCAGGAGAGTAGGAGAGGCTAAGTGGTACCCACTTTATAATCTCCATATATTGCGTATCACTAGCCCGTTAGTAGCCCCTCACAAAGTGATTATAAAATATAATATGATAATAGATATTGAAATTTACCCTTATTTCAAAGGGACTTGACATTAAATGATTAAATAAACTATAAAGGGAATTTTGATTAATATCTATTTAAGGTCCTAAAATTTAATTCGAAATATAATTTGGAAATTACAATAACCACAATAACGGCTACCTCGTCATCACTTATCCTAAGTGAGGTGTTTTCCTGGGTTGTATCAATGATATAAACTGAACGAAACTAGTATTGGTATTTTCTAATACCTCCTGAAGAGGAGCACAAAAGCAAATTATAGCACGTACAGGCCACTTGGTCAACCCGAGTTTCTGCGGGATTAACAAACGGGTTGTCGAATTTCACGAAGGCTCTGTAACAAAAGAAGGACAAGTTAAAATTACTGTGGGGAAAAGAGTAGATTGGTTAACCAATCAAGGTGCTTCTAGAGGTACGTGCGGATACATTACTCTATGGGGGGCTGGGTGAGAGCCTCCCGCTGACCAGTGGTTTACACATTTTGCTTATCCAAGCAGGGCTTTGAGATGTTGGTAGGACTCTCCAGTGTCAATGACGCAGTTCCCAAGCCCCAGAACAAGGGGGCTGGAGGCACCGCGAAGCTTGTCGTGGAAGGATTGCACCAGCTTCAGGAAGTGGTCCTTGATGGTAGGCATCTCTAGATCCCAATTCATATTCACGCTATGAACGTGTCAGGGTACGTTCACAATGATCCTCAGACACGTGCTCTGAACCTGAGCTGCTACTTCTACAGTATTAGACTGTTCCTCGTGGACAGGGCGTTACGTCTGTTAAGCTGTGGACCTAGGCACTCCGGCCCTTGCCTCACCTTGGTCAGTAATTCAGTAAAATACCGTCTCCAGGACAGTTTGATTTCCAGCGTTAGTTTCAGGTACTTAGCACTGTTCTACAATCTGATCTGTTCTCCTTTAGTACTTTCTCTTCCGTATTAAGAGCCCTGCTTTGCTCTTCTCCACGTTGATACTCGTCCTTCAACTGCGTCAGGTGCGTTTGGAGTCACTTCTCCATCAGTTTACCACACCACGACTCAGCTACTAGAGCCACAACGTCCACATACAGTGCCAACTTGGTGTTAGGTATGTCATTCACATACAAACTGAATAAAAAAAGGGTCCATGAGAGAAACCTGTGGCACCCCAACCCGGTTGCTTCAGACTTGGGACGTGCCGTTCCCAAAGGTAGTGCATATCGCGGTGGGATTGATAAAATTGAACAACCTTAACTAGGTAGAAACCCGGTTCTAGGAGAGGTGTTTGAAAAGGAGACACTCATGCCCAACACGGTTGAAGACCTATGCCACGTATAGGAAGACAGAACCAGTTAGCCTGTTGATGTTGAATTTCCTCATGACCTGGTGTGGCGTCGCATGTCCTGACTTAAAGCCGAACTGCTCATCCACCAAGATGCCCACTTCACGAAAATGTAGAGTCAGTCTCATCTGTATAAATATCTCGAAGAACTTGCCCAAACAATCGAGCAAGCTAATCAGTTAGTAAGATGAGGCTAGTGCTGGGTCCTTACCCTATTTGTGAAAGCAGAGGACGTTAGAGTTCTTCCAGAGCCCAGGGAAGTGACTCTGGAGCAGGATGTCGTTGAATAACTCCACGGTGAGTTTAATCACCTCCGAAAGTATCTTTCTGAGAACCACGTTAATGATACCATCCACTGCGGAGGCTTTGTTTAAACATAGAGTGGCTAACGCCCGCGGCATTTCTGCTACCTACACGGGTTCAAGTTCATCTAAAGGTCTGTACGAGACCACACCGATGACCTGAGGCACGTGCGCAATGTGCATCGGGTCTGAAGGGTTGTCCGTTGGTACGAATTGCGCTTACAGTGCTCAGCGAGACCATTGGCCTTCTCCTGGCCGGAGTTGGCCACCCTGTTCCGTCCTACAATAGGCGGTATTGGTGCAGGGATCCGTATCAAGTTCCTCGTCATCTGCCACAGGGATCTATCTTGTACGCACAGGCTCTCTATTTTGTCCTCCCAGACACTGTCCCGTTATTCTTAGACCATCTTGGGAACCGCATGGACTTTACGGTTATAATTGGTCTTGTCTACCGGGTTCCTTGAGGTTTTCCAAGCATTCTTAAGCCGATTTTTATCGCAGACTTGCCTAAGGATATAGTTTGGCAAGGACGCCTGTGGTGCCCTCTTATGACAATGCCTCGGCGTCAAAACTTTGAGCATTACCTTGATGGTGGAAGTTATGAACTTCCCACCACGACTTCTGCTGCTGTTTGAAAGGTGGTGGTGAGTCCTAACTGTTATGTCAGCACATTCGTGAGTTTGTACCAGTCAGTACCTAAGGTAGATTTTTTTGGGAGGATCTATGAAGAATACTAAGCATCCCAGTTTTATAAGAACTGGAATATAATCCAAGTGGTGAAATACTTCACGACATTCTAGATCAACACGGTCTAGTGGTCTCCGACACCTACAACCCCACCCATTTCCCTATCTCTAGCAGTTTCATTCTATACGTCCTCAACTTCCTTGTCAAATGAGACAGTGCATCGCGAAATACTTTCTAAAAATCAAATGAAGTTAGATGAGGCAATTTCCGTGGCAGTAAGTAGCGAAGCAGCGGCACAACATCAACGTGCGATGCGGCCAACTTCCGCAACACCGGTGGGGTACCAAGACCAAGAAGCAGGCCCAATGGAAGTACACAGACTATCTAGAAACCACCAATCTCAACAAAGAGGTGCCAATAATCAACAGAGATTTTCTCCAAGTCAACAAAAGGATCAACGGTGTTATCGTTGTGACAAAGAGTATCTAACCTCTGAATGTCCATGGGCAAATGCGATATGTCGTTTTTGTAAGAAGTTGGGTCACATGTAAAGGGCATGTAGGTCTAAGAGACAAAATGATGTCAAACGAAGAGTACAACACCCACAAACAAACCATTTAGTACCCATGGAACCTGCAAGATCAGAATTAGATATGGCATATCAGCTGTTTTCTATGGGCTCTGAAACTAAAGACAACCCACACTTCCACATAAATGTGATGTTAAATGGAACTAAACATCACATGGAGATCAATTCAGGAGCAGCCCTGACAGTTATCAGCTCAGTAACCTATGAAAAAATATGGACCCCTAAACCAAAACTTATGAGTTCCGATATTCAGCTTTGCACCTGGGGAACAAAACAGCCTCTTTGTATCCTGGGTAGGTGTAATGTGGAGGCCACATACAATGGCCGGTCTGCTACTCTGCCCGTAACAGTAGTGGAAGGAAATGGGCCAAGCCTCCTCGGGAGAAATTGGTTCAACGAGTTGGGAATTAAAGTGCAAGGAATTCACCATATCACGGATAGTAAGTTTATGGAGACAATACAGAAATTCTCAGCTTTTGAAGATCACAAACTAGGAGAATATGTTGGACCACCAGTTTCATTAAAAATGGACCCCTCCGTGCAACCTCAATATCTACGGAGCCGTCCAATACCACTGGCACTGGCAGACGATGTCAATCGAGAGATTACAAGGTTAGTTGAGGAAGGGATATACAAACCAGTATCATTTTCAAAGTGGGCTACACCCCTAGTGATTGTGCCAAAGCGAGATGGATCTCTGCGGTTGTGCGGGGACTACCGGAGCACAGTTAATAAAGCGCTATGTCCTGACAAATACCCTTTACCAACTGCAACTGAAGCTTTTGCGTGCCTAACAGGTGGAACCATATTTTCTAAGCTTGACCTTGCACATGCTTATGCCCAAGTTAAAGTGGATGAAGAATCTTCTAAAATATTGACGGTTAGTACGCCAAAAGGTTTGATGCAGGTGACAAAAATACCTTTTGGAATTAGTGCAGCACCGGGGATATTTAAAAGGCTGACTGAAGGTATATTAGCAGGTATACCAGGTATGGTGGTACTCCTGGATGACATAATTATATCGGGCAACGATATAGAACAACATAATTCCAGAATACAGGAAGTGCTACAAAGATTTGAGTGATGCAGGGTTGTGGTTAAGGAAGGACAAGTGCAGGTTTGGAGTTCCAGCAGTGTCATTTTTAGCGTTTCAGGCAGACGCCCAAGGCATTCACCCCTTACAAGACAAGGTTGAAGCCATATACAAATCTCCAGCCCCTAAGAATAAAACAGAACTTCAGACCTTCTTAGGATTTCTCAAATTTTATGAGAGATTCCTGATGGACAAAGCTGCCGTTTTGGAACCCCTACACCGTCTTCTAGATAAAGAAGTACCATGGCAGTGGACTCAAAACCACGAGAGTGCATTCAATAAGGCAAAACCCATTTTAACGTCAGACTTAGTTCTGACACATTATGATAGAAGTAGACCTTTGATAATATCTTGTGATGCATCTCCTTACGGGGTTGGAGCAGTCCTCTCCCATATTATGGACAATGGAATGGAAGCTCCGGTAGCATTTGGATCAAGAACACTGTCACGAGCTGAGCGTAGCTATGCTCAAATTGACAAGGAAGCTTTGGCGGTTATATTTGGTGTCAACAAGTTCCAACAGTTTCTCTTGGGTCGATCTTTCACAATAGCCACAGATCACAAGCCACTTCTAGGATTATTTCATCCTACCCGCCAGATGCCAAGTGTTATGACACCTCGTATTTTACGGTGGAGATTAATGCTAGGAGGTAATGCTTATAACATTATTTATAGACCAGCGAGACACCATGGAAATGCAGATGGGCTTATCAAACTTCAATTAAACACTTCAGAAACTGTAGGCAACCTTGTTAGCGACTGGTATTATTACTCGTCTTTACAAAATTTAAACTTTATATTACCTACTAAATAAACATTTTATATGTATTTTTCTCTTTATTATCACAAACCATTTATTTAGGCTAAAAATATGCAAGGTCAGTTATAAAAATATAAATGACTGAATATAATACTATTAAATATATTTGCACACTACCTGTAGTTGCCACAGAAGTTAAAAGAAAAACTAGAAAGGATTTATTAAACTATTTTTTCTTTAATTTAATTATGGAAATTACAATCCTACTGTAATCCTTAGGAAGAATTGTTAAAAGTGTTTGATAACATTTTTTAGTGATAATAATAATAATAATACTTAGCAAATAGTTATTATTTCCAAATATGTTGATAATAGTGACTTTCAGACAATGTTTGCATTTCTGCTGTCAGGCACCACCAAAGAAGTCGTGAATCAACTGTACTACTCTACTAGAACTACAGTACTACTCTACTAGCACTACAGTACTAGGCTAGCAAATAGCAAAATGATCAATTTTACCAAGTAATTCCTGCTAACTTTAAAAAAAATTGTCTGCATCACTGCCGAAAACTTGTGGTAGCTTGAGATTTTGTGTAACTCGATTTTTTCAACAGCATCCTTCCATTTTTTAAATAGGGACCCTATCAACGAACCTCTTTTTTGATAGCACCCTTTCCTCTACATACCAGTACTCAAACCAAACAGCACACAATACATACATAAACTGGGCTTCTTTTTCTTTTGAATAATTTACATCACTTTTATATCCAATTGATTTGGAACTTAAATTGTTTCTGGTTGTAATCACTTGGGAGAAAACAAATGTATCATCAGGAATGAACAAATAACTTAATACTTTGTATTTTTACCTTGAAAATTGTTAGAAAGTGGTGCGGCTGTGCCTGTACAAAAGAGTTGTTTCTGATACTAAACCTATGTCTTCACAAGTAATTAATTATAAACGTAAGCCAGCCACATCTTTTGGTTATGTGCACCGTTTTTACGAATGACGACGGCTTGAAAAACTTATTTATTATATTGAGGGTATTACTCATAGGCCCTATGCCTCTTCACTGACACGCACAATTCACTATAACACTAACACAATGGTTGGTGAATGAACTAGTAACAAACATGAACACGATAGGTTTGGTTTGTTAGTCACAAAAACAAACAAGTAGGCTACAACACTAACATCAATCTCAAATAATGGCTTTAGGCTGTAGACTATCATTTCCAAACTTGCCCGAGAACCGTAGATGCAAAACAAGACAACCCGACCAAAGTTCATTGTTGGCCCTCCCAACTCCCACTGCTCTACCGTTATTTAAATGTGATTTATTTTGTTGTAGCACTGTAACCTAGATGGTACTAGTATGTACTGATGTTAGAACCCTATCTGAGATGTGTTGTGTGACTAATACCTACACAATACACATGTACTGTACTTGTTTCTTGCAGGTGAAGGATGTCAACTGGTACCGTTGATACCAATGATGGTGCTATCATCTATAGCAGCGGTCAGGGTCCTCTGAGTGTCATTGACACATCAACATTGTTCCTCATGTTGACTCTCACACTCAAGTAAACGTTTACCTTGCCAAGAACCAACAATGAACATGAAAACATGCAGGCCATGTCATGTCATGTACCACTACCAACATTTTCAACCGACGAGTTGAGCATCGGTAAAACCAAAGTGAACACTCTTACAATTAGCCATGTGATAATAAGACGCATATTGTGAGGATGTTTGGTACAAATATTCTATAAGCCCTTACTAAGGACATAATTATTTTTAGATTTATTCATCAACATTTCAATCACATGTTCACCAATAAAATAACAGCTATAAAGCAAGAATTAAAACATTCATAGTAAACTAAAAGAGTGTATACACAGCAAATGATTATTTCTGTTGTATCTTCGCTACAAACAGGTTACAGGTGTGCACATTCTGTAAATACAACTTACACTGTACTGATTTGAAACCCTGTAGTTTTTACTAACACCCATCAAAAATTGCACCCTGAGAAAAAGACTACAAGATGCTTCTTTGTGTGGGCTGTTGAGGAAGATTGTATGATCTTTTACCAGTTCTAAATAAACATTCTCTCTAAACACGTTTAAAAACCTAACAAAGTGTTATTTATCATATTAAACAAAACAAAACACTTACAGTAGCACAATGCATCAATATTGAGACTATTTGTGTTCTGGTTTAGAAAATATTGGCATTACTGGATATCGTTCGTTCTAATTCCTCAACATTTCCATGACATACTTTACCATAGGCCTATAATAATTATAATAATTATAAATTGTTTAAAATATGTGATGAATTATAAAACAACCCAACCTTATCTAACCTTATATTTGGTAAAATATTATAAACACACCTTATTTTATAAAATGTGTTTGTGACCAAAGAACACACTACCAAACAGTGTTTTGATCACCTAACCCCAACTATCATGCATGTAAGGCTGTTAGGTTGGATTAGTTTATAATCATTAATAACATATAAATGTAATTTATAATTATAGAGTTAATATGTCGAGGAAATGCTGAGCAATATGGCCAAATGTAGCCCAGTGAAGCTACTATTTTCCAAACCAGGACCCAAATAGTCTTTATATTTAGTGTTGTGTTTAATGTGATAAGTAAGTTTTTTTGTTTTTTCCAAAAGTAAGTTGTTAATGCTAAGGAGCACTTATATTTAATCTTGTTTGGTCAAATGCCCTCCATTAGTCATGTTGTGCTCATAAATGTAAATAAGAATGATTAAGTTGAGAGTGTATACCTATCCTGTATGGGTAGTAAGACTTGTAGCACTAGATAAAGGTTGAATATACAGCTCTAACTAGCCAATACCTGTCGTTAACAACAATAACAGATACATGTTTGGGAGGACATAAGACATAACAACTAACTTACCTATTGTACAATATTGTGTGTAAGGATTATTAAAATTATAGTTACAAAATAAATATGTTTTAAGCATGATGATTCCGATATAAAATTCCCTGAAGTACCAGTTTGCCTTTGTAAATTATTTTTCTATTCATTACATTGATCACATTTTTTTTAAATATGCCTACTCAGCTCGGTCATTGCATATCAGATCACCCAAATAAAATTTTAATGACACCCACCCACTATCACAGATTTTCATGATACTTTTTTTTAGTTGTTACCACCATCAAGTTACTATTTGTCCTCTCTAGGTCAGATACTCTCTATTATATTAAATAGCAACGTTTTAAAAATGTGTGTAAATGTTGTTTCCAAAAAACTTTGTGTAAGCAGTGCAGTATTTAAGTAAAGAATTGATAGCTTTCTGTATAATCAACATATCACTGTCAAATTCTTACCACATGTCAATAAAAATGTGTAGATAAAAGAAAAAATAATGTGTAAACCCTGCTTAGCTTTGAGAAACACAAAATTTAATTAGTTTTGTTTGTTAACAAAGCTTTAAGTGCAAAACTATTGCTTTATTAAGTAAGCATTATGGCCTGAGGCAGAGGCTGTGAGAGAGAAATATTTTAATCTGCTAATATACTTATTTTAATGTATAACTGACAATATTCTCGCTTAGCACTGTTGGTCTGAATCACATTATGTAAACTCTATGCAGCAAAATAAATAATTGCCTTCATGGGATGATTGAGCTTGATATAGAATTACAGATTACTGGAATTATAATATAAAATATTGTATTGTTCAATGTTAACTTTTGGCATTAATTATTATTATTATCTTAATCAGTACCTAAGCGTACAACCCGATTGGGTAGTAAGACGCGGTGCTAAGTATATTATTATTATTAGCACCGCGTCTTACTACTCGTTCGGGTTGTACGCACTTACGCTGCTAATGTGTAATGGTAGGGTGATTGTGAGATGAAATGAAGGACCTACAGTTTAACGTGGGATCCGAACCACGGTGGAGGCCTGGCATTCCCCACATTCACAAGATGTCTTGTCAGAGGTGAAGGAAGGGNGGCATTCCCCACATTCACAAGATGTCTTGTCAGAGGTGAAGGAAGGGTTTGGTAATCAGATAAATCTGTGCCAGGACCGAGGATTTTGGCATTAATTGAAAGCTAATAATTTAATAGGGGAACGACTTCATAGAATTAGGGATAATTAAAACACATCTTCATAATAGCTTTGCACCTTCTTAGGAGAATTAGTGCACTAAATACAACTGCTAAGTGATAAGATTGAAAGAAGTGCATACACACGCTTGAAGAATGAACCAAATCTTACTTTTCTTCTGCGATGCCGTGTTTTACTGAAGAATACATTATATTGACGTCAGCCTCCTTGTCAGCGAAGTCCTACATCCTTCCGGAACCCTTTGTGATGGTAGGACTAACACAAGAAATTATGTTACACAAAGGAACATAGCAGAAACGCTGGCACCTCTCGTTCAAATGTATCAGAAGCTCTGAAATGAAGGGGAAGAATATCTAAGCTAAAGAAAAGTCACTGTTCCTGCTTTATCTGGAGCAAACGAGGTGGTAGGACAACATTTTAAGTTCAACAAATTTATTACTAGCAGCCTATATAATGTTGAGACATTTTAAGTTGTTGAATTTACTAATTTTTTATTTCAATATTAGATTGTATACATTTATTAGGGTTGTGTTAAGTTTAGAAAACTTCGAAGTTTAACTGAATATTCTACAGCTTTGATGACAATACTTAGAAACACGTTTAATATAACCTTAAAAAATATATCATTTCAATCAAAAATATGTTCCCAAAAATAAGTAATGATTTAAATTTAAATTATTTATAATGTTATATACAGTTGAATAATGATACTCAAAACACAAAACATATATATCTTTGCATTCATATTATTTTTATTTGAAAATGTGTCTATTAATATATTTCCTAAAAAAATATTATTTTAATTACCTTAATATCAAAACTGTGAGTGAGCAGCTATGGATACAAATAAAATATCACACAGGATTCTGTTGGATAAAATCAAAATGTAGAAATAGATTGTTCATGTAAACCAAACAGTCTTCAAACCTATTGATTAAAATAAGAGAAATGCATCACTTCCACAAAATAGCTAAATGCTTGAGACTCCTGTATTCGCTAATAAATAAGTGGTTCCTTGTGAAAACCACACGGTTCAGGGACAAATACTGGCACATATCGAGGATATTGTAAGAAATTCACCCATTTTCTGTTTAATGTCTGAAATCTTTATGACTCTAAAACTATCAAACATCTCAACATATAATAAATACCCAATTCTATTGTAGATATGTCAACAACATTCTTATAATTTATGTAATGGCATTATAGATATTACCGCCAACCTTTACAAAATACATTGAAACTAAATATAAAATAAAAGGAACCAAAAGGACAAAATCCCCCCCATTACAGTTAAACTAATTACATTAAAAACCTACATACATAGAGATCCAATTATTAAGAAAAGATAATTAAAAATTTAGTTCCATTAATATCCGTCCAGATCGCCGTGTACTGAGAAAGTAATACAGAAACCAATTTTAGTTCAATCTTTGCCAGACAGACTTCGCTGAATATTCTTGATAATACTATCATCAACGGCAATAACACTCTACACTTATACTTAGCACCGCGTCTTACTACCCAACCGGGTTATACGCTTAGGTACTGATTAAGATAATGGGTTAGGAATTAGTAAGGTTGACTATAGAGGAAGTGAACCTGCATTTGCATGGAGGGAGAGTGGAAAACTATTTAGGAACCCCCCTCCCCCAACTCACCCGACCGAGATTCGAACCTCAATCTCCCCATCCTCTGCAGTCTATCTCAACATGAAACTAGCGCCTTAGCCAATTATGCCACCGAGGCGGGTAACATTCTAAACAATATCTATCCCAAACTAAAATTCACAATTGAACATGAACAAAATAATAGCATCAACTACCTGAACTTAAATATCATGAATAATACAAACTACAAAATGTATAGAAAACCCACCCATACTGATTGTATCATTCACACTGATCCCAACCATCCTTTATCTCACAAATTGGCAACATTCAATAGCCTTTTATATAGATTGATTCATAACACACTTTCCGAGAAGAATTGAACATCATTAAACAAATAGCAGAATCCCATGGATATTCTAACTCAGTAATATACAAAATTCTACAAAAACAAAGATCTCAAATGACCAATAAATCTAACCTCACAAGTCTTCCAACTTACGCTACCCAACCAAAATGATAACATTTAATTATACAGGCAAAGAATCCATCAGAATTGCAAATGTTTTCAAAAAATAGAGCATTAGAATTTATCTTGCTACCAACAAACCATTAAAAAAATATTTCAACGACTCTAATCTCAACTCTGAGAATCAATTTTACAAAAGTGGTATCTACAAATCAGGTTGTCGAACCGGAACCAAAATTAAGTTATTTTTAAGAAACCAGAATTGGAACCGAAATCCTAAAAAAACACTTCTGAAGAATCAGAACCAGAATTGGAACCGTCAAATAATTTTAGGTCCATAAGAGTTCTTAAAGGTTCCTAGTTTCATAAATGAATAAATATCATTTTGATTAGTTGCACTTTTTTTTTTCCTCAGGTTAATTTAATTTTGAAATGTTGTGTTTCCCCCTTCCTCATTAGGTTCTGAAATTGATATATTTTAGTTTACTACTTTGTTTGAAACCTCTTTTTGAGGTGAATAGAAAAGAGTTAAATGTAATGAGTTTGATTCCAGAGGAATGTCGTGACTGTCCCATTGTTCTGTTTTCTCACTTGAAGGTTTAAGATGTATTTAGCAAACCACATTCCTGATAAGTTGAAATACTGACATTAGGAATCATCTCTTTGGACAAACAGTATAAGCCTCTTGTACTTGGTACCTCCTGGAAGTGAGAGCTGTTGATCTGGTGGTAAAGGGAGATGAAGGTTGGCAAACTTTAAAATATTTATTATTATTTAGCACACCGCGTTTTACCACCCGTTCGGGTTATACGCTTTTAAATTATTTCACTCTCGTTTAAATAAGGAATTAGTTGAGTGAATGTGTTTGTTAAGTACATTGCAGGTGTTATTTTATTGTTGTAAATGGTTTAAATAATATTATTGATGGGTTGGCTTAAAGAAAACCCAGTTCAGAAATTTTTTGACCATAAGATTGACGGTGACAGATCAAGATGCAAATTAGAAGGATGCACCATTGTTAAAGTTTTTTTTTTTTGTAAATCTAGCAATACCTTT
>CABEEJ010009149.1:0-20038 GCA_901482245.1 Timema douglasi
CCACTGGCTTGCATAAAGTTGAGGGCGCCGATATAAACTAGGGCTAGGAAACCTTATTCAAAATTTCTGTTCGGATATAAATAATGGGGAGGGATACTTTTTAAAATTATTGTTTGGGCTTACTTTATTATAACCATATTTCATAGATGGGTTTTCTGGTGAGAATTGACGCGGATGAACCGTGAGTCAATTATATTTGTTTTTAAGGGGAATTCGTGATTTACGTTAGTACTATTTGTGTACTTGTGGCGCGCTCTCATCTCCACTTAGTTCAGCTAAGTGATTGCATCGATATTTTTTACGAGTTTCAGGGAGGTTATTAAAATAAAGTATGCACGCTTTAATAACGTAAATTTTTGTATATTTATTTAATTCAATTTAGGTTATCGTGTTAGGTTGTATAGTTTCTAACGGCGGTTTACGAAACAAATGTATACACTTCAAAGTAAATTATCCATTGTTACTTAAGTATAAAATACCACGGCAATTGTTGAAACTTATATATCATAGATTTAACCGCTTTATCTTACTATCCTTGTGTCTGCTTTGAAAGAATAAATTATTTATTATATATATATTTATTTAAAGTAAATTTTATGGCTTCGCTATTTCATATATATATAGTTTGTCGATAATTTCTATCTTATGTAATATTATGTATATTTATGATTAAGTTTAATCATCTTGAATTGATGTTTATTGCCAGACTACAAATTGGCTCTCTATGCCATTTTTAAAATATATGATGTGTCTTCATTACCTTTATATTTGACTTGATTAAAATAAAACTATGTTTTCCTTTGTGAACCCTTGGTTGTTGTTTACACACGCTTCCGATTACCTGTGGGTGTCACAATAAAAATAAAAGTCTAAATATTTTAAAGGTTAGGGTATACCTAAGCCTAGTTCTCAAGCTATCCGTAATGTTTTTACTTATTAGCAATGGGTGTCCCATTTTTTTTTTGTTCTAAAATCACAAGTTTGAAATTGCATGAAAACTAGAACTTGTAGAGGAAAACCGATTTAAAATTTGAGTTCAGCGTTGAAAGAATATTTAGAATCAGTTTAAAAATCTCATGCAACAGAAAATATGAAAAGAATTGTTCCCCTGTTGCCGCATGTTAGAGAATGATAAGAGGACATTTAGTTTCTAATATCTTCACAGATGGATAGAATTCCTATATTGACATTGTTTGAATTAATCGAAATCCTCTGAGTGTATACGTTTTTATATTATCCATTCACAGCTTTTACATGATTGGTCAAAGGAAATGTGGTAATATAACCAGGATCGAGAAGTTGTAAGTAGGACTTAATTGTATCTAGCTATTTGAATGGGATTAATCTCTTAATAATAGTTTGTTTTCCACCTGGGCATAATTATATGTGATATCTTAATTACACTTGCTGTAATTCCCCTTGTAGTGAGTTTTTGTTCCTTCTGAGGATATATTAATATATTAATTACACCTGAAACACGGAGGATGTCGACTTCTTCAAGAGCTTGCTCAAGGAACGAAAGAACATCTATTTAATGACAAGCCTTACCTTCGTTTCAATTCACGCACAGGACCGAAGCTTTTACTTATAATTAAACCAATGTTCCATTAGGATAGGATTATACAAGACAAAGAGAGCAAAATTGTTCGATTACAATAAATGAGATGATCTTAGCGAACTGTTCGATCAATCACAACTCTTGCATGCATCGCCCAGGGCAATTCTTTCTGTGCATTACAGTCGTTTCTATCATCGATAAGTTACGCGAGGCTAGGATCATGGTATAAAGTATTTATAATATCTGGTTAAAGCCCATAATTATGTCCATCGACAAGGAGATCACACGTGAACATTTTCGTCCTGCAGGGTGACGTTTTGCTATAAGTTATGGCAACATCTGTGGGGTGAATGAGCTACTACAGATGGATCTGGTGGTGATAATATCCTCCTATAGATTGAATAAAGGACACAAATACTTTCTTACATCTATCTAAGTATATTACAAAAAGGTTTTGACCGTATTAGGCGAGAAGGAAGAGTGTAACACATTATTCAAAGCACAACAATGCTAAGGCTAGCATCAGGGAACGATTCAATCAAACACTAAATATCACGATAAAGACAAGACTCATAGTTAATTGATCGTATCAATATATAATAATAATTGATTATTTGCCAGACGAGCACAACCAAAAATTACACCTGACCCTCAAGATGAGAGCTATGGATTTTAAGGTCTTATACACACTAGATATTGACAATCAAGAGCGGTAGATCCTGTAAATAATAATTTTAAAGTCAATTACATCGTTAGTATATTTAAGAATAAAGACGTTTTCATAATGGGTATAACGTGTTGTTTAACATTCAACACGTTAATACAACGAAACCCTGTAAAAGGTTAATATTGTTACTACCAATTATAAGTCCTAATAATGTGTGGCAGATATGAACTCACTGCGACATCAAAAGTGGGAGACGCCCAGGTCTCAGCGAACGAGGCAACACGACATAGATCGTGTTTTTCTTCCGAGGCAACATGACTTGGAAGATCCATACTTCTATCACCTTAGTCAGCCGTCGAGGAAGGGAGAGAGGCATTTGTCCAGAGGCTTACAGCAAGAATTTACTCGCACTAGTTGTAGACGAGCGTGATCTCACTAACCCTCTCCTCTTCCGTACATTGCCAAATGTTATCTGTCCCGCTGGTATAAACGGGCATGTCCACGGTTCACGGCTATTTATTATTTCGCTTGACGGAGGAACTGCAGGAAGAGCTTCACTAGATTTGACCAGGAAGAAGTACGGATGGCCACGATGTTTGAAGCGTCTGGGTCACCACCTCACCACAGAGCGAAGCTACGGCATACATTTTAAGTATAGGGGAATATTTGATAGTTTTGTATGTCAGCATGATTGACTCGTTTCCCTGTGACCATGTAACATAGTTTATATCTTTAGGCACTACCATTTTATGTATATTAAGCTTTGTCGAAACTTTAGAGGCTATGATTAGAATATTCAGACTATATGACCATGCTGCGGCTAGCATATAAAGAAGAGAATTTAATATTGGAGGAGACAAGGTTATCTGTGGCAACAAAATTCTAAAACAAAGTAGCCAAAGATTTAGGAAACGAAATAATTGTATAGATTTTTATTCTTTATTTTAAAATCTGTCACTAAAATAACACTATTGATTAAAATTGCATTAGATTGTAATATATTGAAAAAATGTGATTTATTGTAATTGCTGCTCGATATTTCTAGTGATATGTTCCTGCAATAAAATAACTTAAGATATTATCTATTGTAATGACTGAAGCTAATATAATCTAAAACAAATATTTTACTAACCACACATTTGCCTTGTTTACACTCTGAATGGCATATACATTGATGGATTACTTGTACTTTGGTGTGCATTTCAATTCTTTCTGTGGTCATTGATTGTCACTTGTCCTACAGAATATTCTTGTTAGCGGAAAATGTATCTTCCACGTCACAGTGTGTCACTGGGGAGTATTTTAACAAAATAATTTTCTTGGTAAAAACGTTCTCAAGGAGATCTACATCTGATGAATATAACGAGTTTCTTTTTAGAATTGCCTGAAACTTAGCAGAAACACTTTCACCAGTTTTGTCTTTCAAAGCAGTTACATTTGAAATTATGTGTTTTATGATATCCATGAAGTCTTGTAGTGTAAGTCCAGAAGTTTCCAAACGTTTAATACTTTCTGGAAGCGAACCAAAATGGCTCCTGGTGTATGGAATTGAACATGCCACTTTTGGATCAATAAATGAATTGTGAGATTCACAGAGATATTTCACACTCAGGGTCAAACAGATCTACTACTGACTTCACAACTCCAAATTGTTCATAGTAGAATGTTGCTGTTTTATCCCTGTTCCTCATCTTTATAGAAGTGATTGCTGAGGCATCAACATATCAAACAATAGTTAGTGAGTTTTGACTCAATGTGGGACTTTCACAAATAGGTCTAGATTTTTTCTTCACATAAATTAATCTATTCATTTGTAAACCTAGACACTAATGTATTCCAGAACAGGATGTGTTCCATGAGCCAAACTTGTAAGATGGAACATGTCAGGATATAACAACTTCAAATCACTTGCGATTTTAGTTATGTGCGCCGCGGCATCTGAATATGGCACCAGGACCTTCTCTACTTGAGCTCATCTAGGCCAAAACACTTTCAATTCATCATTCACGAAACTTGCAACATGATACGTATGTTCCAGCACTTCTCAGTAAATCAAATATGGTTTGGAAATATCCTTAGTATCTATCCTACCTACCACAAGGTTCATAACAAAATCACTCTAAACATCTGTGATTTCATCAACAGCGACCCATATGAAGGCATCTCGTATGTAATTTATTAGCCTTTCCATTGTTTCTTCATAACACATACCGGTATGCAGATAATTCTCTCTAAATATTAATTTATCAGAAATTGGTAACTTTCATTACTGTTACAAGAAGGATGCAAATTCAAGCACTTGAAATTTAAAACATGGGTTGTTCACAGCGACCATTGAACTAGACAAGTCCTTAAATAATTAGTTTCTTTAACTGGAAAGAAGGCACCTAAACCTTTGTTTAAAAAAACTATGAATAAATCAGGTTTTTGTTTCATACGAAGTCAGTGCCGTACATGTTGCTCCAATTGTGATTTTATGGAAACTCTAATTTTTTTTCTGCAAGCTTGACACTTTGCAACTTTACTGTCGATTGTGAAGAAGTCGATGATCCTGGCCATTATTTTAATTTTGTAGCCAGCAAGACGCGGCTAGTGCTAGGGTGAGAAAAATTTAAAACATTGATGGTAGCTTATTGTTAGACTTTCACTTTCAACCATGCATGAGAAACCAAAATCACATGGAGATATTACAAGATAAGAATGTAAGTCATTGGATTAGTGTGTTGGAGGGGAGGTTCCAGACAGAAATTCCTTGTCTGTTAACAAAACTCATTTTTAATTCATCAAAAGGTTTATTGTTCCTTTCAGCTAGCTTATGCGAGGCAAACCAAATAAATAAATGTTTTAAAAATCAACAAATTTGCAATTATTATAAAAATTTATTTAAAAATAATAAAGTAGGTAACTTTATGTAAAATCATTTTAAATATATAAAAATTTCAAAATATGTAAAAATATATAAAATGAAAATCAAATGATATTTAATATGATTATTATTATGATATGATATTTATTATGATATTACATCGTATATTAACTCTAATATGGTAATTCGTTGAGATTTCTATTTTCTGCGCATCTAAATGGCGAGGAATAGAATATGTATTTACATAGAAGCCCCAGCTCTAGAAATGCCTTCCAGAGTTTTGTAGATTTACTCTTTTCCTACCATACAACTATTAAAAATGTATTTTATTGTAATGGCTACTAGATATTTATATATAATTATGTTATTTTTCTATGGTCGAGTGCAATGTGAGGCCAGCGTGTTAGAAAACTGGGCAACTGGACCGTGCCTTTCCCAAATTTGTTCAACATTAACACTTTCTAATAAAAGCTATTGTAAAATGAGTATTTTTTACACAATGGGGGAAGACTTAACTCAAATCTAAATACTTTTAAATCAGTCCTAGAATTGTATAATGACAAAAAAAAATTCTTCCATCGGTAGTTCAGGGGGCGGAGGGCAGTTACACCCTTAAAAAAAATCTATGTCCAACCAAATGCCCTCCAGCAGTAAAAAATAATAATTCCTACATACCTGCTTGGCTCAAACCGTTTTGATAGTAGGTCCTGAATAGACTATGTACTTTTATCGAATGAGGGATAGAGGTGTCTACACCTTTATTTGAATGCATTCATCTGCACTCTAGAATCATTGGTTCCGAAACTGTTTGAATAGCGTACCACCCAAACAATTTCCATATTTTGAAGTACCACCAAGATGGGGCTGAATATTTAATATTTAGTTACATTTTAATGTTTGCCCAGAAATATAATGACACAACACCATTTATAGATTAACAATTTTTATTTTATAATTATTTAACGTTTATACTTAATCAATATGGATAATAGGGCACAGGTATTAAATAAATATAAAAAATACTCATATTTACCAATCCAACAAACGTTTGAATCTATTTTTCTTTTGGTTTGACTTGGTCGTAATATATTTATGGTGTTTGATGAGACATTATCTTTTTACAACTGGAATTTGCTTGTTTTGTTTGGCTTTTCACGGCATATTACCTGGGATAGTTGTAGATACACCTGGCAGTACGTATACCACGGTTTGGGAACAGCTGCCATAAATAATTGAGGTAAATACTTAGCACATCCTCTTACTAAGCTAATTGTTTTATTTCCGTTGGGGAATAATATTTATCATATTTTGATTAATCTACAGCCTCAAGGTCTGTCCTAGGATTACAATAGTTTGTGAATCGTGCACTTTTATAGTCACTTTCCAGTGTAGGTATTCAGGAAGGAACCGATAATTCTTCAACTATAATTTTATATGCTAACATAGCTGATTTTCAGCATGTTTAGAAAGTGCATTAATAACTTTCAAATTGATTTAAAAAAATTAAAGAATCATTATACAGGCTTTGGCAGAAATGTTCCCCCAATTTCCTACCGCTGCTGGTGGCGCGCTAGTAGTAAGAGGCGTAGCGTACTTACACCATTTTGTAGAGAATAATCTGCCGTTTCAGTTACCATAATAGCATGTTATGGGTGTCAAATTTTATATATTCAAGCTCAGTTTTGAAGAAGAAACCAGCTGGTAGAACAAGCAACGTTCTAACACCCGAAAAAATCCAATCAGTGAGACAGGCATTTACACAATCTCCACGACATTCAGCTCCTAAACACGCTGCTGCGTTAGAAATTTCTGATCGGAGAGTAAGGAGAATTTTACATGTGGATTTACATTTTTATCCGTAAAAAAATGATGGTCTTACAGCAGCTAAATGAACGTGACTTGATTAACCGTATCGCTTCTTGCCAGGCTATTCTTGAAAATGTTCCAGTGAACTATATTGTGCTGCCAATTGATATAGAGTCCATTTTCATTTATCAGTTTATGTAAATAAGCCGAATTTTTGATACCTGGCTGAAAATAATCCCCTAAATACACACGAGCGTCCCCTGCACTCTGAGCGTGTCATGGTTTGGTGCACCATTTCTCAACTTGGAATAATAATACTTTTTTGAGGAAAGAAAGCAATCAATTACAGTAAATTCTGATCGTTAATTCAACATGTTACGCGACTTCTTGCAGCCAGAACTTAACTAACGAACTCGGGGATCAGGCAAAAAATTTGTGGTTCCAACAAGATGGCGCCACTGCTCACAATGCAAGACAATCCATGAATATCCTAAGAGACATGTTTCCCCGGCGTCTAATCTCACAACAAGGCGATATCCCATAGCCTGCACGGTCACCCAATCTTGATCCATATGATTTTTTCTTTGGGGATATCTGAATGCTGAAGTCTTTAAAAAGAAGCCAAGAGCCATCGATGATTTGAAAGCTACTATTTGACAAGAAATCGCTGCGATACCACCGGAAACCACGAGGCGAATGATGTGGAACTTCAGGGCAAGGTTGCAAACCTGTATAGATAATGAAGGTCGGCATGTGAAAAATATAATTTTCAAAAATTAATAACAGGCATGTGAAAATAAATGGCAAACATTGTTCGCTTAGATTACACATAGATTTTTTATAATTTCTATAATATCTGTTTCATTCACTTTTATAATGGGGAGATATTTATGCCAAACCCTGTACTATACGATTAGTCACAAATTTATTTTTCGAACAACATAGCAATAAGTATCAGGCAAAAGGCATTTGAAAATTATGTTTTCATTAAACGCTGATTTAAAACTGTTTCAATTTACTAGAAAAATAAAACAGCTTTCTAAGTACTGTACATTAGAAATAGGAACAAGCTTATTCAGTGTAGCATGTTTATTCAAACCTTTTTGTGAACCCAAAACTTCAGGTAGAGGCGGCCAGCTGGTATCTGCCTTGTTTGTATTTCAGAATACAGAAAACCAATAGGCCAAAAGAGTGACACACGCCAGGGTGGGGAAAGTAACAGAGTGTTGGGGGGAGGGGGTGGTACTACCTCTCCTTAAACAGTTCCAAGAAGGAAATTTTGTATTATATTCTGCCGCACCTTAAGGATATGCAGGCAGCAGATATCAGGTTCCTAAGAGGCATTGAGCATTTAACAATAAGATACAGGTTGAGGAGTGAAATAATTAGGGATGGTTTAAAAGTTATATCATTATAAGAGACACTGAAGAGAAATAGGTTACTGTGGTTAGGTCATGTGATGAGAATGGAGAAGGGCAGAATGCCTAAGAAAGCCTTACAGATCAAAGAGTTGGGTATACCACGGACAAGTTGTGTGGACCAAGCGCAGAAGGACACAGAAGCTAAAGGAGTGGACTTGAGACTCATGGCTGAGGGAGAAGTTTGGAGAGATTGGCAAGAATGAAAGAGGATGTTCCAGACGACCCGCGGAGGCGGAAACGTTAAGTGATGATGATAAATGTGTGTCCAACAAATTGTCTCAGGCAAGAGCTCAGCTCTCTGCCGAGACAAGATCCTGGGCTCGATTATTGATATGGCATAGAAATGAATATTGTGAAAGTGGAATTTAGATACTGGGTACTCCAACTGTTATTTAATTAACTCAGTTTGTAAGTCATGAGCTGATACAATCACCAGGTTCAGTATGCACATGTAAGGGGAGCATGCTAACAATCAAATGGATGTTTCACAACCAAAGAGAATTTGTTATTAGTTAAAACCACTATACAATATTTTAATTTAAAATACCACAAATAATCTATACTGATGGCCACGTTCTCTAGGGCGTAAATCCTGGCAATGTGCATTTTAAGAATGGAAAGTTATTATATTTAATTCCTTTGGTTTGACACAATAAGAGAGATGGTGGAAATTCTCTGAGCTATCCTTCTCACTTATGTTAGTGTATTTACAACACTAATGTTGGATTATTTAACAAATTACTATGTGCAACTTCAGTGATCATTAGGTCTAAGCAGTCACACTCGCAATAGATTGTACTGCCAAGGATGTAAACACTGGAGCTTGAATTACTGCCGTGTGGTTTTCCTTTATTCCTCCTAGAAAATTCGGGTACACAACCTCTGAAACAAAAACTTCCTCATCTCTAGCACATTGTTGTAAGTGGTACATAATTATGTCAACCCACATGGTAAGTAAGATGTGTTTACAATCAAATAATCATAATAACCATTAATATCCTGCATCGGTAGACATGTAGATTAAACGTCCAGCTCGTCTAGTCTTGTTTGCCTTTGACGGGAGGTTGGGATTTGAGTCTCGGCTAGGTTCACTTAGAGTATATTTTACTGAATTGTTTCCCTATATCGCACCACACTAATTCTAGTGCATTTCCTCTAAAATCTACAGTCTCCCAACAAAATCATTCGTTTATTTGAATGAATACAGCTTAATTGGTTAATAAGACTCATTGCAAAGTAATTAAATCAATGCGAGTTTAATTTCAAGCTCACAATTTTACGCCTCTGTAAACCATGAAACTAGATAAAAAAAATTAATCACGAATGTACAGTACAGTACAGTACAGTACTGCTTTATATATTCGTTTATTTTTTATAGACAGAGATGATATTTACGATTCAATAATGGAACTTTCAGTCAACCACATTTCCATAATCCTCATTAAAAGTGACACATAAATCTACTCTCTCCCTTTGAAAACCCATCCGTTTCCAATCCACTGGATGAATGACACCCAAACAAAAGGCACTTTGCGACATTTTATAACGAACAACACCGGTTTTAATACGTTTCATGTGTAGTCGACAGATGTTTATCGAGTGGATACAATATTTATTGATGGATTAAAACATTGTTTGATTTGGGTGAAATATGATAAGTAATTTAAATTAGCGGATGACGGAATATGGCACGGGGGACAGAACATATTTATTCTATCATAAATATTGTACAGTATAATCAACTTGAGACATAAGGTGAATATAATATATATCGATTAAATGTATAACTTTTAGTGTATCAAGATTAATTATTTTCATACTGAATTTGAATTTATTTAATAAATAAATAATTCAGATAGTCTTACTCGTTCTTGAATACGGTATGTCTCAGGAGTAGTATGATAAATTATTTAAAATTTAAGATAATTGTTTTTAAATACTCTATTTTAGTTTTTGTAATCGTTCCGAAGACCCGTGGAAAAATCCCTTTAAGAAAATTCAAATTTTTGCACAATCTGAAAACTATAATTATATCTGCTACTTCAGTGAAATCAAACATTTATTTTCAAAACAAAATCTCAATCCTTTGTAGAAAAGTAATTTCCGAGCAAAATAAAAAGTGTTTTAATTTAGCTAGTATTTTCTTAAAGATTTAATTATGCCATCCAGTTCTAACAAAAATGTTGTATAGGGCCTACACGTATTACTACAATATAGTTTACATCATTAGTGTATGTATTACTTTCCCATTGCGATCAAAGATGATCGATGATGAGCAATTTTACAGCCACGAGCAGAAGTCAGGCACGAAAAGAACCAGGCCTTTGTCACCTAGTATGGACACTTACATATAAAACAAGGGTCTGCCTGCTGGCGACCAGGTCTCAGTTGCTAGGCATTTGTCGCCTAGTGTGACCACCTACATATAAAACATGGGTCTGACAGCTTGCAACTATGCAATCTTCACACATCTGTATTTATTACAGTAATGAGTAGGTTTCTGATTTATATGCACTAAAATCTGGCTAGACATACATGCATATATGCGATTAAAACTGAAAAAGACTCAAATAAAACTACATCAACAAACAATAAACATTTATCCTCATTCTTGTATACCACCTTTAAGGTGAGCTCGTGCTGGGTATAAAATCTCCGCAATAATGTTTTTAATTCTTGTGCTATGAGTGGCTTTACATCAATCAAATGCACTGCACGTGTAAGCAGACACGCCATCTTTGTAGTGTCTGGCGTTACTCTCTTGTTTTGGCAGTTTCCTCTGAGCACAGAACTCAATCTTCTTTAACATTCTGTATATATTTTATTTATATTTCAATAAATTACTATAACAGGCTAGGACCCAGGACACGTTGTCCTATGTACTAATTAAATTAAGTGTTTAGTT
Source organism: Timema douglasi (assembly GCA_901482245.1). Taxonomy (NCBI): domain Eukaryota; kingdom Metazoa; phylum Arthropoda; class Insecta; order Phasmatodea; family Timematidae; genus Timema; species Timema douglasi. The sequence goes on from CABEEJ010009149.1 coordinate 11,224, forward strand.
CGTAAGTTAAGTGGGAATAGACTTAGTTAACCATATAAGAGCTTCCTGCGTGATCAACACGAAAATGGCGGCAAGAGTTGGATTGAGTGTGATCAATAAGTTTTGTAGCGTGTCAATCAGATTGATTGAGCACCTACAAGGAAAAAACTAACTATTCATCAATATTCGTGTAATTAAGTGCCACGTTGGGGTTATATAGAGACATTGAAGCCAAACTACCTCAAAGTTATACTCTCTAACCAAAAAACTGCGTATTGGCCTACATTCAAAACTCGTGGTTCAGTCAAAAATATCAATTACGTTTTAATTATTGCAGTTCTAGATATCACAAAAGAAACACTAATCTTATTAAAGTTATGAAGAATAAGATTTGTGAATATGGGCCCTAGTTATTTAAAAGAAGGACTACCCAACACTTACAACTAACCATGTGGCAGTTTATATAATTTAAATAATATACTTCTATATCATGTCTTTTCGTAAAACAAACAGTGAAAATCAAAAACTAAATTAATACTAATGAATTATAATACAGGATATATATGTATAAAACTCACCCAAGGACAGGATGCCTTCAGATATAATTTACTCATTTCACAAAACAGAATTTTGTATTATGGCGGCTCCACGTGGTTCAACTTTGGCTCACGCAGTCGAAAAGAAAGAATCAAAGAGAGAGACGCACTGAGCCAAAGCGCAAGTGCGACCATGCGCCCCTGGTGGTCGACAGAAGAAGCTCATCTTTTTCTAAACTCCATATCTCTTTCCCCTATCTTTCATTCTCCCTTATTTTACCTCTGCTTCGTAATTCGTTCTCCGTTATCCCTTTTCATGTTCATATCTGATTGTCGCTATATAAGGGTAAGCGCCTTGAACTCATTACTGCATTACTACACCTTGTCTCTGCTGAGGAACTAGGACTAAGCGCCGCCGGCGAGAAAAAACACCAAGAAGGACCATGGAGTTTGTGGCGACGGATTCACCGCCCCAGCATCGACGGTGCTGAATCAACCGTCGGGATCAACGAGCTGGACACCAGGACAACTTAACCAGGGTACCAGTATCCAGCCGGGGTCGTTTAACCACAAGCATGTATTAGGAAGACACTTTATTTTCTTTAATATATTGTAAATAGTAATTTGGAAGTCCTTTTAATTTTGCAGGAGAAATGTTTCTCTTTATTACATTTGTTTCATCTTCAGTACTAGCTAACGCTAGAAGTATTTCACCTGTCTGTCTGATTGACAAGTCAACTGTTAAGGACTCTTAAAGTCAAATGCTGAGTGCATTATTAATTTTGTTCTATTTTGTTAGACCAAGTAGCTAACTCAAAACTAGCTAACTTCGTTATGCTAAAGCACCTTGGCTATGTTTCGCCTTTCTGTCCGATGGACATGTAAAATTTTAATGACTCTTAAAGTCAAATGCTGAGTGCATTTAATGTATTTTTAGACACGGTCCTAACGGCCGTGCCTCTCACTTGGAGAATGTGAATTTTAGTGTGGTTAAAGTACACTAACTCACAAGTACCTATAAATCTTTAAAAGGTAATATAGTACATGACACCCTAAACGCCATGTGCATCAGTACTTTGTTATTGATGGTTATCACCAGGAAGTCTGTTTCTTTCTTCTGCCTTACGCAGTGCAGTCGTAAATCATAGAGTTTTGACTAAGCAGTCAATGTTCATTAGAGGTATTAGTTTGGGTGCGCAACCCGTGGAAAGTGACCGTTTGTCATAGTTGGGTCCGCGCGAATTATAGTAGTTTTACCCAGTTAATAAGTTCTTAAATTTGGTGATTGTTCTAAATTACTTTGATGTACTATTGAATGCATGGTAGTACCGTATAGGGAAAATGTCCTGCCATAGTACTTTAATGACTTCTGGCCCTTAGCCATCATCCAGCTGGATTCACCAGCCAACTATCCAACTGTATTAGTAACACTAAACCTTGTCGAGTGAGACTGTGTAAATGTTATACTGTAAACTTGTTCTATATTTGCTTTAACTAATTTTCATATTACTCTCCCTTTAGAAATTCTACTGCCTCTTGACTGGTCACTGTGTTGCCCAGGTCACTGCAAGTAATGAAGTAATCACTCAAGGATATTTAACTTGAGAAGAGAATTATTATGCTATCATTTTCTGCCTATTTGTAAAACTTGTAAAATGTAACCATTTTTTATGTCTACTAAATAAATCAATTGTGAAATTGAAATGTTAAGTTTTCTAATTTAAACAGTAGTAGTAGGTATAAAGTTTGGTACAAACTGCGCCAGTTTGACGAGCCTAATTACAAACTATGAAAATTTCAGATTACGTGTTCACTGAAGACTAAAGGTATCTTTGCCATTGTAAGTGGAGTTGAAGAGAAACCAATGGTAGCTAAAGATATTTTCGAGTGGCTGGAAAATGACGTGCTTGCCATGGTCACTATTTCGGCAGCAATGTTTGTATCACAAATAATGCTCATAGAAAATACCTCAGCCTCAAAAGATATCTTGGAAAAGCTAGACTTTCTGTTTCTGCAAAAGTCCGAACAAAAAAATGCTCATACTCGACCGATTTTATGAATTCACGATGGACTCCAAAGACTCAATTGATCAACACATCGCGAGGGTATAATATCTCACGCAGCAAATAAAATAATATGGAGAAATGAGCCGAGCCACCATTATTACAAAGATTAACGGAACTATACCACCTAAATACCAACATTTCCGTCAAGCCTGGTTATCTACAAACCCGTCATAGCGTTACCTCTTGACTGCTAGATGCAGAAGCAAGCTTAACAATGATGGAGTTATCTGCAAATGCATTCTTCCCGTCACCCAAATGTAGAATTAATAATCGAACGTTCAACGGGTCTCAAAAGAAGACTGGCGAAACAGAATCTTAAAACCGTTTAAGTTCGCCATTATTTGATGTGGGTGTCGTATCAAAGGCCATCTTGCTTGAAATCTTTGAACAAATAGGGACAGGAGAAATGAGAATACGAATTTGAAAAATGTCATCAATCCTTCAAAAAATAATGAAAACCAAACAGCCTTTGTCACTGAACAACAAATTATATTACTCAAGATCACAAACGTGGGAGACAATGCTTGGACTATGGATAGTGGTGCATCGGCATATATGACTCACATACGTGAACTTATTTGGGAATTTCAGGAGCCTCTCAATGGTAATGAAGTAATTCAAGAAACAACCAAAGTCTATCAATTAAAGGAAAATACATTGTTAAAGTACGTAAGTTAATTAGAATTGAGTGGCATGATTCAACAATAAGTAATATTCTCTATATTCCGGACTTACTAAATAATCTTTTCTCTGGAGGTGCAATCGCTAGTAAAGGCATGAAAATTGTAAAAGAGAAATATTATGTTGAAGTGTATAAACATGACATGTTTGTAGTTTGTGACTCTAATAACCTATACCAAATGTTTCACAAAATAATTGCAGCAGAAGTTAATTTAACAGCTTATAATGATATTAAATTGTGGCATGAAAGACTGGGACACGTGACTGTAAACTCTACGTGAACTATTGTATAAAGGCCTTTTGAATGGGGCAAGTGTATCAAGTGATGAAAAGGTATTTTGTGAAGATGTTAATATGAAAACAACACAAACTACCATTCGTGACAAAGGAGAGTAAAAGGAAAGTTCCTGAAGAGTATGTGCATAGTTATCTCTAAAGACCCATGTTAATCCCGTCTATTCAAGGGTGTTTATACTTCTTGCCATTAAAGGTTGATTTCTTAGGATATGATTATTTGTCATTTTTAAAGCATAAGTGTGGCACATTAAATAAGCTTAAATAATACGTGAACCTGTGCCAAAATAAGTTTGTAAGTGCTGTTAAATGATTTTCTATTGATAACTAGAGTATATTAATCAAGATTGTCAAGAATGTGCTTTTGATAATGGAATACAACGTGAAATGATAGCACCCAACACCTCAGAACAGAATGACAGAGCCAAGAGGGTTATTATAGTATAAAGTGCTCGGTCCATGCTATACACGAAATACTTGTCAGTTTACTTGTAGGCAGAGGCAGTAAACATGACCATCTATATAATCAACAGAACTCCAAACACTACACTATATGACATTTTAACAGCAAGAAACCAACATTGGAGAAGGCAAAAGTTTTCAGAAGTGAAGCATTTATGCTCATTCCAAATAGCAACGTTTAGAACTAGAATGCAATAGTAAGAAACTTATTTTCGTCAGATACGACAAGGACTCAACAAATTACCGTTTGTCAGACGTGTCAACTAAGAAATTAAAATCAACTAAAAACGTAATTTTCAATGAAAATCCCAGTTCCGATGTTTCAAGGCAAAACACCAAATTAATTTCCTTCGACGACTACAAGGGTGATGTAGCCTCAAAGAAAGACAAGTTTGACGAGAATATAGTAAACATTGAAATCAATTAACTCTACAACAATAAAGAGCACATCAACGGTGAGCTTATAATAATAATAATACTTAGCACCGTGTCTTACTAACCATTCGGGCTATCTGAAAATGGGTTGTTACATGAGGAAGAAAGCTTGGGAGTATCAGGAGTAGAGAAAATTCAATTACGCTACGAGAGACTTTGCGAAAACCTGCATGCTATGAAGCAATTTTTGTGGAAACAAATGAACCACACTCCTACTCCGAAGCCATAAATTCTCCTCATGCTGAGAAATGAAAGACATAAATTCAAGAAGAAATAAGTACCTTAGAAAGAAATTAAACATGGGGTATAGTCACGTTCACACAAAATAAAAAATTATTGGATCAAGATTGGTATTTAAAGTGAAAAGAACAACTTATGGTGAGATTGGTCGATATAAAGCAAGATTATGCCCAAAATCTTTATCACAAGTTGATAGCATCGACCACAAATAAACATATGCTCCTACAATAATATATAATACCATTTAAATACTGCTCGCAATAGCAGTCATCAGAATGTACAAAATTTTACAGTTTGACGTCAACTCGGCCTTTCTATAAGGAGTTTTGAAAGAAAAGGTCTCGTTGTTCCCCCAGATGACATCAACGTCACAAAAGGGCTCATCTTCAAGTTACAAAATTATCTTTATGGAATTAAACAATCTCCCATATACTGGAATGAAAAGTTTGAAATTTGTCTATAGTCCTTCGGGTTTACTAAGTGTAAAGCAGATCAGTGTGTGTACCGTTGTATCATCAATGAATCGTTGGCTTTATTAATTCTATACGTTGATGATGGGCTCATACTCTCAACAGGCAAAATTAAATCTAATACTATAATCACAAAGATTTAAAAGATTTCGATCTAAAAGAGAGTCCACTCAGAAACTCTGCAGGACTTGAAGTACAGTGAAATGAAGCCTACGACACAATATAAATTTGTGGATGAGGTTTCATTGGTCGACTGTTGGAGAGGTTCAACCTACTGGATGCAAAAAATATCAGTGTTCCAGCAGAACAAAAATGCTATTCTTTCCTTGGATGAAGAATCAAATAAGAACACCAGCTTTCCTTATGGAGAAGCAGTTGGATCGCTGATATTCTTGGCCATGACAACTCGTCCAAACATAGCATTTGCCACAAACGTCGTCAGTAGATAACAGACCAATCCACAGACGCACACGTTAACACAGTGAAGCGTATTTTAAAATATCTAAGGGCCACGTGTGACCTTGGCATTGACTACTCAATGGGAAATTCAGAGTTTACACTGGTTGGTTATTCCGACTCTAACTACGTGACTGATGTTGACACAAGACGATCAACAACAGTGAACATCTTCAAAATGTGTGGAGCACCCATCACGTGGGCTCCACAACATCAACGTTCTATACCACTTTCAACGACCGAAGCAGAATATGTAGCTGCCTCCAATGCTTCAAGAGGGTTCGTTTGGATTCAACAACTTATATTTGATATCGACAAGGCAGTGCAGTGTACAACCCTGTGTATCGACCATCGAAGTGCAATAAAACTGTGTATTTACCATCGAAGTGCAATAAAACTGTGTATTGACCATCGAAGTGCAATAAAACTGTGTATTGACCATCGAAGTACAATAAAACTGATTCAAAACCCAGTGTTTCACAAGTGCACCAAAAACGTAGATGTTCTATACCATTTTATTCGTGAAAAATATAAAGACATAATTATTTACATTAAATATGTATCATCAACAGAACAATTTGACGGCGTCTTCACTAAATCACTCATTCGTGATAAATTTGAAACAAATTGTTACAATCTTAGACTTAAATTCTAGGCCTAACACTTATTAGATCTGCATATGGTATAAATAATTTTTAACTTTCGGATTCACAGATTCCTACAAACTAATTTGTTCTTCCTACAAGAGTGCTCAGAATTAGTGGGAGTGTTGCATTAATGTTTATAATTATTGGGCTATAATTGGGTTTATACCAATCAAATGTACTGTACTTGTAAGCAGACACACACGCCATCTTTGTTGTGCCTGACTTTGTTTTCTTGTTTTGTGCAGTTCCCTCTGAGCAAGTCTGTAAGAGCTACGTCACTTAATCTACTTTAATATTCTGTATCTATTTTATTTCTACTCCAATAAAAGAAATTACTATACTACTCCATTATTACTACATAAATATTATAATAATAATACTTTATCACTACATTAATACTACCTTTTTTATTTTTATCAAGAGTACATATTTGTAATCATTGAACATGGCCCAGCTAAGCACAATGTGCTTGTCAGCTGCTGCCTCGCCATGAATGTCGTACAAACATGTGATTGTATTAATATGTAATTAACACATTTCATTCTTTTAAGTATATTCTTACAACTTACATAATTCTATCACTTAATTTAGTTCCTTAAATCTATTATATATTTTATTTAATATTATAAAACCCATCTCGAGTTCATTTCATAGCTTATTTGTCATATTATAGTCTAGTATTATTATTTCATTAAGTCTGTGAGACAATTAGCCATTTTTTATTTCTTTTTTAACGTTCTATATATTATCTATTCCCAAAAGGGTATCTGTTATCATGCTAAAAAGTGTTGGTATTATTATTTCCATGTGTTGTTTTCCGTATTTATTTATAAAGGTATTTTGTACAGTCCTTTTCTGGTGTTGTTACTAAGAGCTTGTCTTAATTTATGTTTCTGAGTAACAGTCCTGAATTATTATTTTATAGTTATACATTTTTTTACTCTGTATTCATGACTGTGCTACTATTGTTGTTTTCACTCATTAATTTAAGAAATTTAGTTTGAATGTTTCTTAATTGATTCAAATATAAATTACTCGTCTTTCCCCAGGAAGTAGTTCTAGAGCCTAGATGTGATAATATTAGCTCATGATACACTATTTTTAGAATAACAAATGTAACATATTGTGTTAGTAAACATATATCAACCATTCCTGTTCTTATCTTCCAACTCATCATGTCTATGTGAGTGTTCCATTTCATATGGGAATCAATCATCAGCCCAAGATAGCTATATGTCTCAATTGTGTAAATGTTAATTAACTACACGGTTTTATATTGTGTAAGCAATCCAAGCAATTACCTTTAATATATAATTTATACTTTATAACATGCGGTAGTCTCATGTAAATCGTTTGCGTTTTTTTTAATGTTGATTATTAGTTTATTATCGTGAGTCCAGTTTTGTATCCTGTTAAAGTATTTTTGCAACATTTGTTTAGTTCTATCTATATTTTTGTGCACCACTCACAGCATTGTGTCGTCAGCATATATAAACATACCGCAGTTCTGTACACAGTTTGACATTGTTCTTGTGAAAACTAAGTATAGTAATGGCCCAAGAAAAGAGCCTTGGGGTACTCCGAGATTTATACACAATTCTTCACTCTCTATATTATTTATTTTAACTACCATTTTCCTATTTGTTAGGTAATCTTTAAACCATTCATAAATAATACCTTTGATAACAAATTTATAAAGTGATTCTAGTAAAATATCTGTATCTAACGTAACAAGTGCTTTTGACATGTCTTTAAATGCTATAGCTATATATTTGTTTTCGTTTAATTTCTCTAGCATTTGATTAGTAAAAGTTTTCAATCCCCAGTCCCGGCACAGATTTATCTGATTACCAAACCTTCACCTCTGTCAAGACATGTATTAATCACAACTTGTGAATGTGAGGAATGCCGGGCCTCCACCGTGGTTCGGATTCCACGTTAAACTGTAGGTACTCCATTTCATCTCACAATCACCCTACCATTACACATTAGCGTAAGTGCGTACAACCCGAACGGTTAGTAAGATGTGGTGATAATAATAATATTTTATATTTATCTAAATAATTTATCAAGTAGTTGACAACGTAATTTCCCGTTTCTTTGTCTCAAACTGGTAGAATTGCTTTAGGTCTGTAATTTCCATGATCCAAGTGCTTCCCTTTATTATAAATTGGTATGTCGATTCAGAAAGCCTGGAAAACTCATAATGTTAGTAGTTTTCACAATTGTGATACTTTACACAACCCCCATCTAGGGGTAGATTCTCATCACATCTTCTACGTTTTGACATAGTGAATCATTTATTTCGCAAATAAGTAAACTTAGTTCAAACAATTTTACCAATTGACTCTTTCAACTGTTTAAGCTATACACAGAACACAGGCCGCGTGGAGCCGAGCAGACACGTCAGACCCCCACGAGCTCACAGACTAGACTGTAGTAGTAGTAACAGTAATACTACACTATTATTATTATTACTATTAGCACCGCGTCTTACTACCCGTTCGGGTTATACGCACTTACACTAATGTGTAATGGTAGGGTGATTG
>CABEEJ010009150.1:0-20029 GCA_901482245.1 Timema douglasi
GCGGCGAGATATTTTTTACTAACCAAAGCTCGTCAGATTTATTTGCTGGGCTGGTGAGTTCTTGTAGTATATATACATTCAACGGTCGTATATATCCCAACAGGGAAGAATTGCAGTAAACAATTAGGTTACTAGGAATCAGCACAATTAAAGTTGAGTCTATTGTTGAGTCTAGTAACTCTTCAAATTAGAACTAAAGAAAGCACATTCTACTACGGAGGCAAAATAAATAGAAAGCAAATATTAATATAAGGTTAAGCTCCAATACATAACTATCCAGCCGAGCAATTACTAGACTTAAACCTGAATAGTTAAATAATAGTTAACAATATCAAATTCTAGTAAGTGCTAATTTTAAGGCGTGGTTACTACGATGGTAGTTAAATGGACTAGCTAGCATGAGTTAAATCCATATAGAGTTACGTAAGACAAAGATTAATGTCCTAGAATATGAACTATCTTTTACGAATTATAAATGGCAATCTATCAGGAATCTAGGATGTTTAAGATACTATGGCTGGTCAATTTTTAACTAGTACTACCTGGATATTCAACAGAATATATATATATATTTTCACACTATCTAGGACACACTATAACTAGTGCAACACAATTAATGTATTAACTAATACAAACGGCGCCATAAGGGGGCCGGAGACTAAACACTATCCTCGCGGGCCACTACTACGAACTAGTAGTGCTCTCACAGGTTGCGCACCGATTTTAGGTACACTAAAGAGAAGCAATAGTTACTGCTATCTGTCACAGACCTAATTAGGTCATAGAAAAAAGCGTTAGATAACCTAATTTCTACCATTAAGTGATCCTACTCATGGCCGTACAGAATATAGAGTCATGACTATTCCCTAGCATATAAAACTATGTCTTAAAAGACATAGAAAAAGAAGTCAGAAACACTGACATAGTAAATAATGTCGCATGGACCAAGATACATATAGCATTAATCCCATAATTTATAACTATGCCTTATAGGCATAGAAAAACAAGTCATTTACGACTCTAATGTAGATTCTAACTTTTAAATACTCATAGTCTCAGACGAGGCTTCATCTGCGTTGAGGTGCAGAGACCGACGCTTCACACATCGTAGTCACTGTTCCATTATTTAAAAAAAAAAAACAATAATAAAACCCAAAATGTAAGAGTGTTAATCCTTGTATGCGTTGACATATTTTAACTCAATTTTGGCTTAAGACATATTCTGAAACAATAAGGCAGTTCTTAAGTAACGCGGGATTTCTGTACGTCTGCGACGCGTCTCAGTGCCACGATAGGCGCCCCCCTTAAATCTAACACTGTACTTATCCGCAGACGAAACCTCCCAGGTGAAGAAGCAATCAATGTGAACAAGGCCAAGAACCGGTAAATGTTCCCCACACCCCTCATTAGTCCCCAGATTAACCTTTTCAACTACCGAACACAGGCCAGGCAACATAATAACGTCGCTGATCAGCGCGATGCGATAGGCCATGTCCCTTTTAGAATGCATGTCTGCTCCGTTGAGGGCGGATGGGAACCATCAACCAACAAAGATCTACTCTCTTCAAGACTCTGCCTACCTGTGGCGTCACGGCAGGTCAAGCTAACATTTCCCATGTCAAGGACTCTAAGTTTTATTCAGCGAGTTTTAAATATATAACGATGAAACGAAAACCATACTATCTTAAATAGTTCTAAAAATAGTCCTACAGTTTTTCAAAATTAATATTTTTTAATTGAAGTATTTATTTTTATAAATCATCTATAACCTAGGCTATTTGGCTTAGTCACTAAAATGACTTGTGAGTGTCTTCCTGCTAGGATGTGGATTAGGTCTATCTAGAAAAGGAAACAAGGAACAGGTAATTTTAAAAAGCAATTAAATTTTCTCAAGGCACAAATAGTATAGTGAGTGTGTAAACTTGTCACAGGAAGAGGGTAAGTGTTATCAATAGATAAACAAGAGGTATCGCTGGGTGAATGGCTCATTTAGTTCCCTTTTTTCATATTTCGTACATTGATATCTAAGTGTAGTAGTGCTTTGGTGCGTCAAGTTAAGATGCAACCCGCTTCGCAAAGAAGCTACGAATTTTCCAAGTACAGTAGCCTTATGGCTTCTTTGGTGCTAACTGACTGCTTTGAAAAGTTACCACACCAAATTATGTATCCCTACGCCGAACCAAATGATCTGCAAAAACATGTGTTTAGCAGCTGTCACTTCTAACAGTCAAAATGTAGGTATATACCTAAATGTTGACTGTCAGAAGTCAGCTGTGAGCTGTCAGTCAGCACCAAAGAAGTCACGGGGCTACTGTAGGTACCGTCGTTCATACTTTGTTTTATCTCCCAACAAACACCGAACTTAAGGTGGGATGGAAGGAGACTCAAGAAAAGACCAGCGTTTTTGCAGTTTTTATGGCAACGCCTTTTTTTTTCTAAAATAAATAAAACATTTCTCCAGTACAAACAGAGAGTTTAATTTTCTTCACATGTTGATATCAACATTTGTTGAATATTTGTCATGAGCATAGCGGCATTAGATGAGACACTTTTATAAATGAAGACAAAAGTTGTCATTAGATTTCAGGAGACCATTGACAAATATTCAGGAAATTTTGTGGTCATCATATAAATAAAATTATATTCTATGTTTGTACTGAAGCCAAAAAAATGTTTTGACAAATAAATTGCAAAAATGCTAGCTTTTCCCCGCAAATCGTTCCATCACACCGTAAGTCAGCTCGAGCTAGACTTAACTTATAAGAAAAACCTGTGGAATTGAGACTAGTGAAACTGTTTTATCGTATTTTATAATTTTGATTAGAATTAACAAATAACCATTTAAAAATTTTAAAAAACAATTATTAAACATAGCCTAATTTGGCTGTGATGGGCTGCCTAGGTAAGTGACAAATGGCCTTGAAAACGCTCGTTCAGCTCTAACGCAACATTTAATTCTACACTGCGTTATTTCAAAACATGGTTCACGCCAAAATAAAGAGTAAAGAAAATCTGTTTGAGTTTTATCAATAGACGAGATTTGAAAATGTATCACTAGCTCATTTTCAACGAATATTTAAGCATATTTTTGGAGTTAAAACTAGGCTTGATGAAAATAGGGTTCTAGATTTAGCTTTCTTCTAACAAAAACAGTATTTCTTTTAAAGGCTCACAACTTAAAACTTTAAGATATTTGGGAACTAACAGCGAGCTATCACCTTTAACTTGAGATAAGAAGGTTTGTAATTTTCTTTTCTTTATTTCTTATTGACATGACAAAGGGCTATTGTAGGTGAGGGGTGAAAGGAGTATAAGCTCAGAATATTGAAGTAGATACAGACAACGACATAGTTAATTGTATTTTAAGCCGTATTGCTTGATAGATATTAATACTTTCTCGCTGACTGAGGCGGTATTTTAGGCTATCCCGATTAATCGTATGATAGGATTAGATAGACAGGTTCACCCGCATCGGTAGCCACGTGGTCTAAATGTCGAACTTATTTAGTCTGGTTTGGTGGTGATGTGGAAGTTGGGTTTAAAATCTTTTGCCGAGTGCATTGAGTTTTTTTCTCTAATTGGTTTCTCAATTTGCTTCCACGCAAATGAGGGTACATTCTCTCTAAATCCTATATTACTCATCCTTAATATAAAAGAGTAATTAATGTATATGCGCAGAATCCTGACGAATGCTAGGAAATGATGAAAAGAAATATACGTTCAGTCTAGTATCCGTTCGATTTATGCCTTACAATATGAAGCTCTAGTTTGATCGTCATAACAAGACATTCATGGCAGTGGTCCGACACTCAAGCTCAGTCGGTGATGTTACCACCTATTGGTCTAAGGGTCCCGGGTTTTATTATTAACACGGCTAAAAGCTTCATAATTGATGATACTGGCCTGGGGACAGGGTGCTGTGTTATTTTATTTATAGTTTTTTGATAAAAAAAATTGCGCAGAAAGGGCGAGTTTATACAGCAGTTCTAAAAGTTATTAGATCTACTTTGATGTATTTGTACGTTAAACCATGCGGTCCGCAGTTGTCTCTGAAGTGTATCCGCATTTGCGTGGAGAGAATGGGAAACCATTTAGGAAAAATCACCCTCAGTACACCTGGCTGGGATCGAACCACAATCTCTCTGGCATCGGCAGTCTCATCTATTACGCCTTAGACCATGCGGCTACCTAAGTAACGTAGGAGGCCCAAATTTCGTCCTCTAGTCACGTTTTCATACCTGGAGATCGTATTAACTGACGTAACAGCTCCAAAATTTGACATTACCTTCATTAACTATCCCTTTACCTTGAAACCAAGACACATCCCTGTATAATCAATAGTTATTACATAGTAAATTAATTTCAAAAATTCCTACTTTTGGCAAAACCAAAAAAGTGTTCTTAATTTCGTCCCACAAAAAATCTAGAAAAAAATGCGGTAGATACGATGTCTGAAATTTGTTTTTTAATGTACACCTTTATTAATTTTATTTTAAAAATTATTTACAAAAATGTGAACATAAGTAGTCGAATATAATGAGTTAATACAAAATGCTATACTTAAAGAGAATTAAAAACAGAAATTTAACAAAATTTAAAAAGAATATTAAATTTATTTGAAAAAATAAATAAAGTTAGCCCTATCATTTTTTTAAACATGATTGTTTAGCCTTCAAAGTAAATACCACAAACAAACTTCACACAGTTTTTGGCGCTGGAGCATATTTCATGGAATCATGTGAAACATTTATACAGTGGAAATCCATTGACAGCAGTTTGCATGACTGCAGCACGCTCATTCGCTTCAATAAACAGCCCAGCTAACTGGATATTGTTAACTATGCGACCAGGATGGTTACACAACAAAATTCCAATTGCTTGAGCACAATAACTCTTGAAAGTAAACATAAATTCAACATAAAGTGGTTGCATTTTCACTGTTGTATAGAGGAGTGGGGGAAAACTATACAATTAAAACGCCATTTTCACATGTAGGATCTACGACGTTGATGTTGCGTGTGTAAGAATAATTTCCATCTAAAATTAAAACAATGGTATTTTCTTTTGATGTCTTTGTAGTCGAAAAAAAAAGTTGAAACCATTTCTCAAACAAGTCGGCCGTAATCCATCCAGATTCATAAACTGCTCCGACACTGCCTTACTATGCGCCGTAAGTCTTTCAATGTGAGAAAAAAACAAAAAAAAAAAAACAACTAAAAGTATGAGTTCCTAATTTCTTCCCCTGGGGTTGAAATTAGGAACAACCCTCAAACTAACTTGTATCTTTTCGACAAGCGAACATTTTGGCACACAACTCACACAACTTTCTATTGAAAACTTAACTAGGCCATGACACGCATAAAATATAAAAACAACGCTTACACTAGGCGTTAAAGGACTACTAATAATGGCATTCCAAGAACTCACCTTACCAAGAAAACGAAAAATATCCGCAAAAATAGAAACTTATCGAATCACAAAACGTTCACAATAATTGTCTCTGTTTTCCTTCCCCTACACACACATGCTAACACCGATAGCATTCCTAGTGGCAGGATTGAGAACCTCATATATAAAAAAAAGCATACTTATCTGTAAATATCCAATCTTCAAGGCAGGAATCTGCTGCTCATGGGTAACAGGAGGACCTAAAACAAATACTTACGCAAATATATTCAAAGAACAATCCAGGATTGTAGCTGATCTTCATGTTAATCACGTGTCACTTGACAATGGTTTTTGGAAATGAAGAACTCTGACGAGAAGTCAATCGGGTGATCATTATTTTACGAACCATCGATAAAATTTTGCCTTTGAATCATTTCTGTTCTCAGTTTATCTGATACGGATTGTATCGCCTTACTACTTTATTCTAGAGTCAAATACACACTTTTTCCTTGATTATCTCACCATACATGGGCCGTAAGACGAACATTACACGCCTAAAATGCAGACGCGCTTGGTAAGAATGCTGGGCCAATATCATGTGAATGGAGGATAAACTGAACAAGTCTCTATACCCTGATTTTGGTTGGAAGAACAGTTTAGAAAATTAAAACATATTTCTTTGTGACCAACATTGATTAAATTTTACTATATTACTGTGTTTTGCTATATTATAGGTATCAAAAGTGACAGATTCAGATCATATGATTTGATATATGAACATATTAAAATTGTTTTAGTAACTCTAGTAACTAACAGCTACTGTTATTCCTACAAAAATCAGCCATTAGACACTATTTATTGGAAAAAAAACCCTTAGATATTGTGAACTTACGTTTTTTTAACACCACGTCTAACTACCCGTTTGGGCAATACGATTATGTACTAACCACGCTAATGGTTTTAAGGATTAGGAAGTTTAACATTTATAGGAAGTGTACCCGAATTTGCGTGAAGGGAATTTGGAAAACCATTTTGGAAAATCATCCTCAGTACACTTGACCGAGATTCGAACCTTGATCTCGCCGTCATCGGTGGTCTAGTTTACTGAAAGAGTAGCGCGTCAGACCACGCGACCACAGAAGCGGGTAGCTTACTACGTCTTACTTCCCCTATAAAAATATTTTACATATTCAATTCATTTAGCGGCTAAATTAATTTTTAGTAGCCGTATCATCGTTGGTGGGCACGCTAGTTGTCATCCTTGTCTAGTTTGATTTTCTAGTGATGGGGAGGTCGGGGCTTGAATCCCGCTCTGATGTATATAGGGTAGGTCTTTTCCTCCGTAAAACGTGGACACATTTGTTCTAAATTCTACCTTCCTCATCTTTACCCCGCTAGAGTAATTAGATGCGCACAGCCTGGATGTAAAGTAAGACTCTTAAGTAAGAATAAAATAATAATAATAATACACAATATAAAACGTGAGCACCCATTTATAATCAAAGATAGAATGGACTTGACTCGTTTTCTTCCTCAGTCTTTATATATTTTGGCGAAAAGATGAGGGGATCTTTTAAAGGTTTTAATAATGTTGAAGACATCCAACTTGACCTTTATAAGATATTAGAAAGCACCTGCAATTTCGGGGAAAAAATATGTTATATCTCATTAATTTTAATTCGGAATGACGTTAAAACATAGACAGGTTCTTGGAGATGCAATATATTGCTCTTCGTAGTTAGTTTATTCGGAGACTGGAAAACTATGTTTGAAATAAAACAGTGTTTTTTGTATGTGAATTCAGTAATTTTTGTGAAAGTTTTAGTTGGTGGGATGCCCATATTTGTATACTTTAATATACTATCATGGGGAAATAATCCGGTGTGTTGATTATAATAATAACTTATATATACATATTTTTTTTTAATTTTGAGGAAAGCTTAATTTTCACGCAAAGACTACTATATAAACGTATTTACTTTTCCCATATTACTTTCTTATTATATTTATTTTAAAAAGCGAAACAAATTGCTTAAATCCCCTTTATTAATTTGAGACTTTTTAAATACTTAAAAACAAAAAATTAAGATTTCTGGGATTCTACCAATATAGGCTATACAATTTCACTACACATATTTGATATAATTTTTTTCACCGTATATTTATACTATTCACGTATATTTTCTTATTTTTTCGTAACAATTAAATCAACGATTACAACGGGAATCGAGCCAAAATATCCTACGGATAGCTGGTCGCCAACAAAAGCCTAACGTATTAACCCATTAACAGTAATAACAACGGGGGAGACCAGTCTTAGTATTAGAAGTAATAATAATAATAATAATAGGTGCCCACAACACGTGTTTTACACTTTCGCATCGAGTGACGTCATTCTCTTCTGCTTCAAAATGTGCATGAACTTATTCTATTTTTTTACGCACCAAGAAAGACCT
Source organism: Timema douglasi (assembly GCA_901482245.1). Classification (NCBI taxonomy): domain Eukaryota; kingdom Metazoa; phylum Arthropoda; class Insecta; order Phasmatodea; family Timematidae; genus Timema; species Timema douglasi. The sequence goes on from CABEEJ010009150.1 coordinate 7,845, forward strand.
AATATCTTTATTAAGAGCTGTAAGAACAGAGGAAAGGATGTGGTGGTTATTAATCGTCGAAGCCGATAGCAAACAGTTTGGACATTAAAGTGATGTGGGCCATCTTGATATTACTTTTTTCCTCCCGTAGTGTTACAAGTCTGTGTGGCTTAGGGGCATTGAACTGCTTTGCAATCACTGGGAGCAGTTTTCGAAGAATGTTTTCGGCCACTGGGTTTGGATCATCGACTATCGCTATTTCTTCAACCCTGTTTTTTTTAATTATTATTCTTCGGCTATACTCGTCGTCAAAAAAATTCTGGCCTCATCATGATTTATTTGGACATTTATGTGCTCATCTTTGCGTCTTTCTTTGTTTTTGTTGGGTGTAAGTAAGATTTGACATCAAGTTGACTTAGGTCACGGTCGATAAAGTCAAGACGTTCTCCAAAAGAGGTTTAATGAGCTAGAGAATTTTGGTTTGAATCCCATTGGGGTTGAAATTCAGTCTTCATCTTATACGGAAAGCGAGTGGGTACGACCAAGAGTAAAAGGGGTACATATTAGACGGGGGTAAGAATAAGGGAAGATGGAATGTTTGTAAAAAAATCACCCTTAGTCAAATTTGTTATATTGTGGTTAAAAAAAACTACTTAAAGTGCTACACAGAAAGAATACAAATCTAAAGTGATATAATTACATTAATGATTTTCTTGAACTGATTTTTTTTTTGCACCACGCATTAAGCTTTACTACTTATTTAATTTATAAAGGGCTAGGTAACAACTAGGAAATTAATATTATAAATTAGTTTTTAATTCATACTATTTAATGCCAATGCTGGTGGGCTATCCGCGACTCAGATAATAGTAGACTCGTGGCATGAAGAACCTTTTAGAAAATACTAACACACATGTTTTCGTTCAACCTTGATAACATTTCCTTATTTTATTAGTATTATTTTATAGGTATTAATAATATCTAACAAAAGTAACAGCTAAGGATCACATGACTTGACGTATGCATACGTGAAAGTAGATCCTGTGACTTTTCTAGCTGCCGGATAAAGATCTTCTTATGAAAATTTGACTCTAGCTAACCAAATAAAACAGACTAGAGGGGATGTGGATATACGTAAAGGGGCTACACCAGAATATAAATATATACATATGTACGTATACATATAAATATAAAATGTAAATATATATATATATTCAAAATGTAAATATATATACTCAGAATGTAAATATATATGTATATATACAAATATATATAGCTACACCAAAATGTAAATATATGTGTGTCTTCAATTAGTATGTATCGTTGCTAACTGAATATAAACGTGAACACATATACGAATAGTAATTATCTTAAGTCACCACCACGAATTAAAAAAGGTTCTCTTAAGCATGTGACCGACCATTCCAACCTCTCAACCATGGGGACAGGTGAGGTATATTTTTACAAAGACATTCATTATTTAAAACACGCTATTTTAGTAAGGTTGTTGCCTAGGAATACCGTGTGTTTGGTTTTAGTATTCAAGTCTACACGTCCATATTAACACATTCATAACATGGCGTTTAGCTTTCGGTTGCCGGCTTGTTTTGATGGACGTAATGATAAATACATTGGCGAGTGATATCATACAAACACACACACACACACACACACTAAAAAAAACCTCAACACAAAACGACTTCCTGTACAGATTGATTCTGAAGGCTGACTGCAAGTTTTCAGTATTTTACAACCGGGGAATAAAAAGAATGGTCACACGAATAATGTGCCTGACCCGATAGTCTTAGCTTTGATTTCTCTTCACACATATGCTCACCCTCCCCTCAGACTAACACATGTATTGTTCCTTTTACCCAATTTTCACATACCTTCATCATATTAATCCGTTAATAAACTTGTGTTAAGATGTACAGTACATAAAAATAATGTTATCCGCTTCGGTGGCCGAATGGTACAGAAAGTATTTCTCAAAGTTTAGGGGATGGGCCCACCAAATGATAGTTATGCACGCTGGGGGACCACCGTGGTGCTGGGGGGGTTGAGGGTGGGAGGATGGAAGTTGTGCAGAGGAAACATTATTTTTAGGCAATTACATTTAGCGACTATAAATAATATACTAAAAATAGTTTATCAAATGAAGTGTTTTGCAAAAATATTATATAGTTACATAATATTAGTAAGGAATATTTTTTGATTATTATTAACACTACACAGTCTTATTTTTCTATATGACTTGTGTCTACCGAGGAAAGAAATAGATCATAGTAGGGACATCTCACATTTATTATTTTGTATTTCAAGTTTTTGCATTATATGTGATCCACATTTTAACATTAATTTTTATCACGAAACTTCTTGGGATCCTGTGGACCACTTGACTGGCTACCGTGGACCACACTTTGAGAAATATTGGACTAAGGTGTCACTCGCGCAATAGACCGGATCGCCGATGACGGGGAAACCAGGGCTCAAATACCGATTAGGTGTTCTGCGGGTAGATTTTCCTAAATTGTTTTCCACTAGCCCTCCACGCAAATGTGGTCACACAACTTTCAACCTTCCCCATCCTTAATACATCAGCGTAATTAATACTTGAATACAATCCGAACAAAATGTAAGATCAGGCGCTAAAAAAATAATTCAACTTAATTTAGTTTTCCTCTTTCTTTATTAAAGCGCTAGCCACAATCAATAAATTTAATAGGCTATCAGTGTTATAATTTAATAATAATAATAATAATAAAATATGTGATTAGAACAAAGATGCATATTTAAGCATAACACTAAAAAAATGCTTGATAAGTTAAGCCTACATACACCTTGACTTCCTCTAAATCACATGATTATATAAAAAATACTTATTCTATGTCAAACACAATATCTTTGAGACGTTAAGTTGCCATTTAATAGCCGTTATTAAACACAACCACTCATCAAATCAAGCCAAAAATTTGCCAAATTCTAATTTTTTGCTTGTATAAATCACAAAGTTTGTAGTCAAGAAAAGTAAAAGGTCAGAAAATTTGTGAATTTTGTGCAGTTCTACAGCTCATGATCTTATTTTTTTTAGATAACTCAAACAATTTGTTATGCCATTGGTAGCCCTGTCAAAAAAGCGTCCATTTATCACCGATTAATGTGAACTATACATATTTTTTATAGGCTAACATATTTTATTCTTTCGTAAATCAATCCTGGGACACGTACCTCAGTAGACAGAAGCTCTACCGACTGAGCTAAGGTTTGCGGATTGTATTTTTGCTAACACACCGGCTCAATAAATTGACCACCAAAGTTTCAATCCCCCTGCTGGGACTGTTGTCAGTGCTAATATATCATAAGAACCTTCACGTTATTGTATACCACTGCATGCCATGTACGAGCAAGATGATGAACAGGCTTGCGTCTGAATACGGACGCAGCTGGGGGTTTCGAAACTTCGGCGCTCAACGTAACCTCATTACGCGGAACAATACACTCAAGGAAGCAAATTATACTCTTTATCCACCATGTCTGTGGAAATGTAATAAAGATCGTCCAGAAATTCGTGGACACATACTTTGCTGGGCAGATTTCTTTGTGCAAAAAGAAATTTGAAAAGGTATCAAAGGCATCTTCAAATGCTTTTACTTGGAGAAATTCCCTGTCGTCAAATGGGGGACAGTGGGAATAATTATCATTATCACTAACATATAAATATACAATTTTGAATTATGACATATGGAAATTGGCTATTGTTTGAGAAAATCAAGTAAGTGATGTTGGTGTACCAAATTTTTACGCTATACTCACTATAGATATATTCCCAAAACTTGGTTAAATTTTCAAACAAAATTTGTGAAATGTTTGGTAACACATAGCCCCCCTCCCCCCTGTGGTCTAGTGGTCAGGGTGCCTGGAAACGGGTCCAGAGGTCCCGTGATCGATCCCCGGCGCGTCCAGATTTTTCTGTGACGTAGCGGGCCTGGGACGGGGTTAACTCATCCTCGGGAGGACAAATGAGGAGCTACTTAAATAAATCAGTAGCAGCTCAGGTCTAGAAAACTGAAATTAACGGCCGGAGAGTTAGTTATACTGACCACACGACACCCTCTATCTGCAGACGCTGGCACTATCTTTGCCAGCAGATGGCGGCCGCTCGGTTGGTATAGCTCGATTGCGGGCTGAGGCCATGGAGTGTTTTGGCATCACACAAGTGTATGAACAGTTGTTTTCTCTTATGAATAGAAACAAAAACCCGGGAGATCATGGTTTACAAATAGGAATTTGTAATAAATTATAAAAGTGGAGTCACACAGAGTTTAAATATCATTGTTTCACGTAGTTTCAATAGATTTGGTAAAAAAAAAGGGTAAAGTAGATCTTGAAATTTTATTTAATATAATTTTTTTGTATTAATAATACTTCTATTTTGTTTTGTTTTTTCATTGAGGTGGTGACATATTGCATTTTTTTAAATGCAGCCCCCTCATTATTTTAAAATTTCAATTCCATTTGGTCCTCAATTTCACGTTGCCCCATTTGATGGCTGAAATTGTCTCTAAAAACTACTCGTCAGACGTCAAACTCTTTTAACACAACTTATATTTATCTTAGCACAAGGAATCATCTTACGGAAACTATCAAAATATTTTCGGGGCACCTTATACAATAAAAACAATTCAATCATTTTCCACAACTTTGCGGGTCAAGTTACGAGACGAACTCCACACAATATATATATATATATATATATTTATATAAACTTTGTCTGAAAACCTTTCAGCCTTATATAGATCCAGCAGTTTAATGGTATGATTTACAGAATCGTTAAATATTTCAGGGGCTTGCTAAAGTAAACCTAAAAATAAAAAGTTACAAGAATTATTATTTTATGTGCTTGGTCGTTATTTTTGACACTGACAACATGAGGTAGGATTTTTAGTGACTTTAATTATTTACATTGTACTTCAAATACTACTACTACTACTATTATTATTATTATTATTATTATTATTATTATTATTATTATTATTATTATTAGCACCGCGTCTTACTACCCGTTCGGGTTATACGCACTTACGCTAATGTGTAATGGTAGGGTGATTATGAGATGAAATGGAGGACCCACAGCTTAACGTGGAATCCGAACCATGGTGGAGGCCTGGCATTCCCCACATTCACAAGATGTCTTGTCAGAGGTGAAGGAAGGGTTTGGTAATCAGATAAATCTGTGCCGAGACCGAGGATTGAANAGATAAATCTGTGCCGAGACCGAGGATTGAACCCCGGCCGCCAGCACAGAAGTTTGACACCTTACCCCTAGACCGCCAGGTCACCAAATGCTACTAAAGCTGTTATTTAACAATAATATGTTCTACTGAGAATAATATTATTTTATTTATCTATGCAATAATACTGCCATATTATAGACTTATATAGTTGCAATTATATTTAAAATGGTACGTTATGACACCAAATTAGACAATACAAACTAAGCAAATGATATGAGTAAAATTATTTTAAGGACAAAATTATAAAATACATCCCTTAGAAAGAAAGGATGGTAAACCATTTATTTTGGAGGTACAAAAAAACGTATACCCTCACTGTAACCGTTCTCAGACTAAACCCCAAACTCCCAACTCACACTCAACTCTTCCAGCATAAAATACAATAATTAAATATACAATTTTATACGTCATGGTATTATATCAATGGTATTCAACCTGGGTGGGGTAAGCGAAGATATATCAGGGGGTTCATAAAATTTAAAATATATATATTTATGATTTAAAACTTATTATTTAATACATTAATTTGCATGAAGTTTATTTTGAATGAAGATTATATAATAGGTATAACTTACACCACCAAAAACTTTGGTGGAAATGATTTGAAGAGCTATAATATCTGAGATTACTAAAAAAAAAAAGGTTGAATACTCCTGTATTGGAAACAAGGAGTTGAAAAACAAAGAGCAGTTCAAGTACCTGGGAAGTCTGCTGACAAAGGATATATACTGCCCCAAGGAATTAGGTTGAGGATCGCCATGGCCAAGGAAGATTTTAACAAGACGCGGTTACTACTGACCCGCAAGATGAGTTTGGAACTAAGGAAGAAACTGAGGAATTGTTATATTTGGATTAGGAAGATGGAAAATAAGTACTTGGAGAGTTTTTAAATGTGGTGCTGGAGAATACTTGAGAGATCAGGTGGACGGACAGGGTGACAAATGGAGTCCTAAGAAGAGTGGGTTAGAAGAGAACCATTTTGGAATTGATTCCTTGGTGCAAAGCAAACAGGATCGGATACATATTTAGGAGTTACTGTCATATAATGAAAGGTTGAGGGAAAGAGGAGCTTATGAATAAGGAGGATTCAAATAATGGATAACGTGAAGGAAAGCACAAATTTCTGGGGGCTGAAGGAGAAGGCAGAGGACAGGGTGCATTTGATGTCCAAGTTCACCAGCAACAGGAATATGTCTTATGACAAAACAAATAATAGTAATAATAACAATAGGTTGTTCTCTTGCCTTAGGACTTTGTAGCACTTTTTTTCCAGTTTGTAGTTTGCGGTGATACCATTAGGTGTTATTTCATAGGTATTGATATTATCAATCAATAGTGACAACCGCAAATCACATGACTTGACGTATAAATGTATACAAATTGATATGTTGACCTATCCAAAAGTGCAAAAATGTACATTTTATACCCAAATCGGACTGTATATGATTTTTATCTGTGTATTCTTCTTAATATTAATCGACGCTCGGAAGAAGGGATCGTGATCAATTCAGCCATTGGGAATATTTAAATTAACTATAACCCCCGCTGGTGGGCATGCGCTCTAAATGTCAGCTCATTTAATCTGATTTGCTGGGGACGTAGAGGTTGAAGTTCGAATCCTGAATTGTTGTACTGAGGGTGTTTTTTCCTCCCTAAATTGTTTCGCATTCTCTATCTCTATCCTAATTCTAATTTGGGTATATTTTCTCAAATTTCTACCTCCCTCAACCCTAACACGTTAGATTAACTAACTCGTATGGGTAATGAGAATCTATGGTGAAAAAAACACTAAAAAATATTGTATTTTGTGGTAGCTATGGATGTAATCGACCTGTAGTAACAAATTTATTTAAATATTTGATTTTTATATATCCTATCGGTGATATTTAACGTGAACTTTATGAATCAACTGAACATTTGGTTAGCTACAAATTAATTTATTTGTAGAGAAGACACAACCAACCACCAATACTCTCAGCCAATTCATCACTGCGGAAGGGAAGTTCCCATTTCCCCCAATTATAAATTGAAACAAATCCAACTCACTTCAGTGGTCGAATGGTTAAGGTGTCACTTTCGTGTTGGATTGGCCTACTTATGACGAGAATATTGGTGCTCGAATCCCGGTCAGGTCTACTGAAGGTGGTTTCCCTTAAAATGGTTCCCCCCTCTCCTTACACGCAAATTTTGCTAGATTACTTCTAAAATGCTTCCTTCATCATCTCTACCCCATTAAAGTAATAATTATTACATATGCGTATGACCTGAAAAGGCGAAGTGATTTTTTTAAATAAAAAGGATAAAATCTAGGACACCTTAGCTCATTAGACTAATGGTCTACATACTGGGCTAAAGTATCATAGTATAATTATTTGCTGCAATTTTTAATTTATTTTTGCCAAATAAGTTTTGGTTATAAAAAGTATAAAACTATGGACCTTAACTCGCGTTACCTTCATCTCACCTTAAGAGAAAAAGAATTAGAGTAAATAATAATAATAATAGTAATAGTATAACCCGAACGGGTAGTAAGACGCGGTACTAATAATAATAATAATAATAATAATAATAATACAAAATAAATCCATGGCGTCAGACCGCAAGCGAACTATACCGACCAAGGGGCCGCCATTTGTTGACGAAAATAGTGGAAAAATTTGCGGATGAAGGGTTTCATGAAGTCATCACATTGAACCCTCAAGGTGTTAATCTCAATTTTCTAGAACGGGGCCACTACGTCTTTATGCACGTATTGTCCTCATGATGCTGAGTTGAACCCGTTCCAGACCGATTGCTTCACAGACATCGAACCCGAGATCCCTGGATCTGTAGCCAGGAACTCTGACCACTAGACCATAGGGTAGATAATAATAATAATAATAATAATCATCATCATAAGTGCACCTGAATTTCTTTCACACATAAAAACATCTCGATCACCGCCAGTTCAACATGGAGTAAGACAGGCTATTAAGAGCAAGAGAAAAGTCTCTTTAAAAAGCCCAGATGTAAACTCTTGTTTGTGTGGGTTTTTGTGAACGGCTGGGGCAGGTTGGAATGTCGCCTCTGGTTTGTGTGGGCCCCTAAACAGCTCGCTTACTACCCACATCATCTGCGCAAGGTGCTAATCTCGTGAGAACCTGATGGCGGGTGTCCACCTAGTAAGAGCTGACTGGGACCCAAACCTTAGTGAGTTCCAAATGCAATTGTGTATTAACACACTACTTACAGACTATAATAACCTAGAACAAAAACACTGATTGGTAATCTCTTTTCAACCAACTTTAGCGCAAAGAATTGGGATAGTGTGATAAAAGGAATCCCCCCAAAGACAAATAAAGTAGAACTGAACTATTTGGGACCGGAGTTTGTTCGGATTACCGAACATTTATAACATTTAGAGGGAGAGTACGAAAAGGTCTACGAGGAGATAAAATATTTTCACACATTTTAAATTACAGTTGAAAGAGTTTTATAAAATTTACATTAATTTAATTGGTGTGAATCACGTAACATGTACTAAAGTTTTACATTTACAGTATATATATTTCTTATATTATTGTAATTATTTTTAATCACAAGAAAACACACTGTGTGGATTACAACATGTAAACCCTTAGCCTTTAATATTACTGGATTTTACAATTCCAGTTTAACTTTTAATTTATCGATAAAATTATTTCATTTGACTTATTATTATTATTATTATTATTATTATTAGCACCGAGTCTTGCTACCCGTTCGGGTTATACGCACTTACGCTAATGTGTAATGGTAGGGTGATTGTGAGATGAAATGAAGGACCCACAGTTTAACGTGGAATCCGAACCACGGTGGAGGCCTGGCATTCCCCACATTCACATTTGACTTAGTTTCTCCCCCCACTATCCCCGTGTGTTACGAAAATTGTGCTGGTATTTTCTGGAATTTCAGGCTATCGGAGATCGCTCAAATGGGTGTTTCACTGTAATAGGTTATTTAAGGCACCAAATGGATTCGAACCTAAACTCCCAAGACTCAAAACCGCATCGGTGGGTACGCGTACTGAACTCCAAGCTCGTATAGTCTGGTTTTCTAGTGAAGAAAAATTTAATGTTTGAATCCCAACCTGGTGTACTAAAGATATTTTTTCCTAAATGTTTTCTCACTCTCCCTCAACGTGAATTCTGATACATTTATTGTAAATTTTTATCTTCTAAATCCTTATCCCATTAGCGGAATTACTCGCACATGCAAATAGCTCTGAAGACTTGGTGAAAAAACTCACCTTTAGCTTGTAGGGACGAAAAGAGTATTTTAACCCGCTTCGGTGGTCGCATGGTCTAACGCTCCACTCTCGTATTAGACTAGACTGACGAATACGAGAATATCGGGGTTCGATCCCGGTCGGTTGCACTGAGGTTTTATTCCTAAATGTTTTTACATTCTCCTTACACGAGAATGTGAGTGCATTTCCTTTAAATTAAACCTTCCTAAACCCTAACTCATTATTGTAACTAGTACATATGCATATAGCCTGAACGGGTAGAAAGACCCGGTGCTAAAAAAAGTATTTGAAGGAAAATCATATAGGAAAACATGCCTATTGTCCATTTTCCATAGGAGTGGTGGTAACTGACAGCTAGAAAATGTTAAATGATCTATTCTTATGTATCCATTCACCATGCCATATGGTCTAAAAAAATTATATGTGGATTTGTTGTCACTTTTGTAAATCAAAACTATTACAACAAACGTCGATTTTCTTTTAACCATTTTTATATTTTCTGCTAGCTGTCAGCTATCACTACTCATATGGAGAATGTAATCTAAGTAGGTCCACACCAGACCGGAATTAGAACCTTGACCTACGCTACCGGCAAACCAGACTAGACAAGACTAACGCTTTTGTTCACGTGTCAACAGGTGCAGTTTATGAAAATGGTTCTTATAGCGATCTTATTATAGTACATTGTCGACTTGAGTTTAGCTGTCAGACCATAACTTCAGTTGGGAATTATATTCTATGGCGTAGAAAAAAACAACGCACACAAAAAGTCACCGGGTACCGTACAATACATCCGTCACGTCATTCTACGTGACGTTGCCAATATGTCACAACATTAGACACCTTACCTCGTGAAATACGTCACATATGACGTGGTCCATTTGTGAACATGTCGAAGCAAGAGGGTGTTTATTTTCCGGCAGAGAGGGAACTTAGTTGCAGCGTTATAGAAAAAAATTATATATTTACTCGGCGTTGACGTTGATACACTTCCGTTTAATAATAAAAATATCGTGTAATTAAATCGAGGGCTGAGAATTTAGGAACAGCTTACCCCCACGGTGTTTTATAAACCTATGTAATCCAAACTCTGTGATATACTCGTAGAATGCAAACACAATTTATAAAGTTATGTATAAACTTTAACTACGAGCTATTTCGGTCGCATCCGCACAAGTGTGCACACGGTATAGGGGGTAAACCTCATCCTGTATGATTTGCCGTAGATGGGAAATCAGGGTTTGAATTCCGTCTAGATGTAGTGAGCATATGCGTTTCCTAAATGGTTTTACAAACTTTACTTCACGCAAATATGAGTACATTTCTTTCAAATCCTACCCAAATAGTGTAAATATGCAGATGGGCAGTAGGCTAAGACTCTGAATAAGAATTTTTTTAGCGGTATTTAACATATCTTAAAACAAAAATTATATAAGCGCGTGACCTACAAGCTAACTCGATCCAGGGGTAAGGTGTCGGACTTCTGTGCTGGGAATCCGGGGTTCGATCCTCGGTCCCGGCACAGAGTTATATGATTGCCAAACCCTTTCTTCACCTATAACAAGATGTGTATTAATCACAACTTGTGAATTGGTGGAATGCCAGGCCTCCACCGTGGTTAGGATTCACGTTAAAATGTAGGTCCTCCATTTCATCTCACAATCACCCTACCATTACACATTAGTGTAAATGCGTATAACCCCGAACGGGTAGTAGGACGCGGTGCTAATAATAATATTAATACAAGTTAACTCAACCCAAGACAGTACGCCTGATAGTACGTTTTGCTACATCTAAAAGTTTGTTTTCGGTTTGTAAACCCTCCCTTCCTCCCCTATTTACCAGAGTCCCATTAAAAAAAATCAAAACATTTAGGCTTTAATGAATATTTGGAGTGGCCCCTTTAGCTACCAACCAAATTTAACTCTGCTTCCACGCTGAAAGGTAGTTATTTCTATAAGTTTTTGAAAATTGGAAACCCCTTCTAATACTATTGTCTAAATAACTCTTATAAACTTTGTGACACCCACAGATAATCGGGAAGCGTGCGTAAAGAGCAACCAAGGGATCACAATAGAAAACATAGTTTTATTTGAATTTTGTCAAATATAAAGGTAAATGATGATACATCATATAGTTCAAAAATGGCATAGAGATCCAATTTGTAGTCTGGCAATAAACATCAATTCAAGATGATTCAAACTATATACATGAAATTGCAAAGCCATAAAATTTACTTTAAATATCGATATATAATAAATAATGTACTCTGTCAAAGCAGACACCAGAATAGTAAGATAAAGTGATTAAATCTATACTATATAAGTCTCAACAATTGTAGTTGAATCCTATACCTAAGTAACAATGGATAATTTAATTTTTTAATTTACTTTGAAGTGTATAAATATGGTTCATAAACCGCCGTTAGAATCTATACAACCTAACATGATAACCTAATTTGAATCAAATAAATATACAATATTCCACGCAATTAAAGCGTGCATACATTATTTTAATAACGTCCCTGAAACTTGTAAGAATACCAATGTAATCGCTTAGCTGAACTAAGTGAAGATGAGAGCGCGCCACAAGTACACAAAGAGTACTAACGCAAATCATGAATTCCCCTTAAAAACAAATATTAT
>CABEEJ010009151.1:4383-20027 GCA_901482245.1 Timema douglasi
GGGGGGGGGGGGGCGCAAAGTATGATTACCTCACATAGTTCACTAGGCCTAATTGTATAGAGTAAAGTCCAAAAAGCATTCGGAAATGATAGTTTATTAAGGGCAAAGGGGAGTGAGAGTGAATTGAATGGGTTGTGCATGAAATATATGGATGTTCACCATGAACGTTGTTGTTGGCCAGTTTCTCTGGATGACCTCCCACTTCATCCATGATAGTCTGGAGGGCTCCTACTCGGGGCAGTGACACATGTTGCAGCACCGGCAAGTTGTTCTTCAGACCATACCTAGAGGACATATCACACATATGAACACAAGAGATAAAGAATGGGCAAGAAAGGAAGAGTGTGGAGACATGGGAAACAATATGTGGAAGAAATATAAATAAAGAAAGAATGAGAGAAATTTGGAGCATAAAGAGTGAAAACGTTTAGTAAGATAGAAAGAGCAAAGGGGGGGAAAAGTGAATTCGCAAATAAATATTGAAAAGGTGAGGGAAAGTAAATTTGCAATAAATAATGTGAAGGCAGGAATAATAGTGAGGGCAAAATAATGCGAGAGAAAAAGCAGTAAAAAAGGGTGGGAGAAAATAGGTCAAGAAAGAACAGAAAAGAGGGTGCAAAAGAACATACATGAGAAGTAGCACAGTAAGAAAAATGGGGAAAAGAAAAGTGAATGAAGGAGAGAAAGGAAGAGAAAGGAAGAAGAAGGAAGAGGAAGGAAGAGGAAGGAAGAGGAAGGAATTAATAGAGCAAGAAAAAGAGGGTTGAGGAAGGAAAGGGAGATAAAGGAATGATTGAGTAAGAGAAAGGGGTAAATGAGAGGAACACAGAAAAGAAGGGAAAGAGAGAAAAAAAGAAAGGAAATTGATAGGATGGTAAAAAATGTTAAAAATTAGGACTGCTAATATAAAGGGAAGGCGTATAGACCAATAGGAAGGAAGAAAATAGGAAAGAGGGGCAAAAGGGAGTAGGAATTTAAAAGAATGGAAGAAGGGGAAAGATAAGTATAATAGGGTTAAAAAAAGTAGATAAACATAAAGAGTGAGACAAAAAAGTAGTAGTAAAAAGAGATATAATAAAGTAAAAAAGAAGAAGGGAGCAAAAAATGAGCAAAATGAGAGAAAGAGGGGAATAAGGATGAAGGTTTTACAAAAAGAGAAAGAAAAAAGTAGCTTGGCGAAGGGAGAGTGTGAAAAAAAGAATATATATTAAAAATAAAGAAATGAATATAAACACAAACGGTAAAGCAACAGTTATACAAAACAAGTTTTAACTTCTACGAATACTAGGTTGAAGTAGTAAGATTTCAAAGTTTGACAAATTAAAATAGATGAACACAAACCCCGTGAACAATGCAAGTACAATGATCACAAGAACATATATTTTATTTTAAGAGATGCAAACACAGTTAATCTGTAAAATTTGACAAATATTTTAATAATAATTTTTTGACCAGGAGATGAATCTAATGGGTTAGGTCGTTTTCATTAGCGACTTCAAGTTGTGCATTGAAAACTGGAGGGACGGAACACATAAGACAAAGCAAATTGTTCAAATCTTAACAATGAAGAAAAGGGGATTCAAAGCTGGTCCATGACAGCAATGTAAACTGTGAACTATGTTCCTCTTATCATTGTAAATGCCATATCGTGTATGTTCCCTTTTATTTGTTTCTTTCCATCTTTCCTGTACCTCCTTCCGTATGTATGAAAACAATCGATATGAGTCAACTTTATTTTCAACTCTGAAACTTAAAGAGATGTATAAAAATGGTAGAAGGGATACAATCAATTAAATATATCATGACATTAAAAAAGTATGATGTTATATGATGTGAGTTTTAGATACAACTGAAGAAAATTGTGTGTGAGTTTTGAATTGTATGTGGGTAGCTTTTATTTTATTATGTCCTTGTGCCCGTTTGACTTATTACGTACTGTAAGTAGCTAAGGTAGAGTAGACTCTAAGACACATTTTTGAGATTGATACTTTAGAGGCTATAGTTGTTTCTTTCGACAAAACTGCCAACTCTAAAGTCATGTGTATAGGAGCGAGTCATTCTTTTATCATATGTATAATTAATAAAATGTGAATATGTGTGGGAGTGTACAGTCCATTCACATTGTGTGTGGTCGGAAATTGAGGTCTATCCTACCTCCCATCGCGACTCATGTTGCCGGGACTCTATCCTACCTCCCACTATGATTCACGATGCTGGGACTCTATCCTACCTCCCACTGCGACTCATAGTTGCCGAGACTCTATCCTACCTCCCACCGCGACTCATGTTACCGGGACTCTATCCTACCTCCCACCGCGACTCATATTGCCGGGACTCTATCCTACCTCCCAATGCGACTCATGTTGCCGGGACTCTATCCTACCGCCCATCATGACTCACATTGCCGGTGTCATCATGACATCAACCAGTTACCGCCAAAGCCGCAAGAAGGAATAACAACGCTTTTAGCCAACAGATAAGGTTCTTTCTATGAAAATCAGGCTGTATATGCATTGGTGTGTATGCAGAATAGATATAAACCTCTTCTGGTCTGGCTTTCTGGAGAGGGCGTCCAGCCGATTATATCCCAATATGTGTTCATTTCCTTTAACTTTTATATTCCTCGACTCTACCTTATTAACACAATTAAAATGTGTATAGCCCAGAAAGGCAGTAAGTTGTGGTGAAGCCTTCCTGTACATTACATTGTAGTTGGCAGTGACAAGATTTATTTTTGTGAATTTTATACATTCATTATTAAAATTTTAGAACAGAATGTATAAAGATTCAAACAAAATTCTAACATGTTTGTTTACAAAGAACATTTATGAATGAAATTACAGTTTCAACAAATAACAAATAGAAATCTAATGTTGAATCTATTGTTGTCACTGTGTTAAAAAGTAACCCTCGGTAAACCTAGCTATCTGTTCAGTTTATATGTATGTGTACTAGGTGCATCAGTTAAGGATAAGGAAGGTCCAATTTATAGGAAGTGTAGCTGCAATTGTATTGAGAGAGTGGAAAACTATTTAAGAAAAATCACGCCCAGTACAACTGACAGATTCAAACCCCGATATTCCTATCCTTTGCAGTATAGTTTATAGCAAGAGTGATGACTAGGACAATGCGGCCGCCAAAGCAGGTTTTATAATAATTTCTATCAAGATTACAACTGTTGGGTGAGGAATTCAATTGATTTCTTAAAGTTTTGGCCTTTACACAAAATGATCTCTTAGTGAAGGTTGTCAACTTGTGTGTCTAATAAAGGTAAGATTACAATGATTATATAAGGCCAGGACAGAGAAAGAAAGACAGGATTACAAACAAAAGAAAATTCTAAAAGTTAGATGATTAATGAATTTGGGGAGCCAATGCTTGCTAAGCTGAAGTAAGGTTGAGCTCACTTTTGGCTGGTCTCCCGGCGCTTGCGAAGGAACCCGCCCTCTGGGAACAACACCATCCAGTGGCGGTGAAGCGGGATGTACGACTCTCGCAAGTGTTTCACTAGTTCTTGCAAGGACTCTTCTCGTTTTGCCTTGCCCTGCACATTACAAGTCAAAAACCAAACTGAAAGAAGTTAACATAAATCTGAGCTACAGTAGCCCCGTGGCTTCTTTGGTGCTGACTGACAGTTCACAGCTGACTTCTGACAATCAACATTTAGGTATATACCTAAATTTCGACTGTCCGAAGTGACAGCTGCTAAACACATGTTTTTGCAGATCATATGGTTCGGCATAGGGATACATAATTTGGTATGGTAGCTTTTCAAAGCCATCAGCTGTCAGCTGTAAGCTGTCACTCAGCACCAAAGAAGCCATGGGGCTACTGTATATATTATGGGTGAGCAAAGCTTAGAAACTTTTAAACTTCAAAGTTAAAGTTCAAATATCTTTTGTTTTGACAACTTCAATAACCTTTGGGTCTTCAAAACATTTTGAAGGGAGGAAAAAAACTTTGATATACATTAACATATTTGAAATATCTTATATAATGACATATTTTAACATATTTTTGGAACAACTACTGAACAGTATTTTAACATCGGTAAGTGATTAACTGGCATATATTTCATGTAAGCATAGATAAATTCGTATGTCATCATAAAATAATATATTGTGCTCTGAGTTTTCTCCATCCCTTTCCCTTTATTAGGATAGTTTAAGAATTAAAAGTAGTTTTATATGATAACAATAAAAACCTAGTATTAAACTTTGCTTTGGATGATTCAATCTCCGCCTGACGCTTTTAAAGGGCTCTTCGCACATCCCTTATGCATATTACAGAGAGATGTAAAACTAAACATCCCCACATAGAGGTAAATTTAGAGTGTCTGAGTTACTAGGAGTGGTATTGAATTTGTGTCAGATACCTTTGGTCAGCCGGTAGCCCATCAACTGAACTAAGGGTCTTAGTTTCAACTCCTGGCATGTCCAAAAATTTACTATTGGTAATTATAATACCAAACTAAAAACCACGTCTGGGTGGTTAAACATACCAGACTTGAGGTAGTTACAAGAGTTGGAAACCATACGTAACACTCCTGATTCACGTTGCTTATGGAAGTTTGAACAACACATCAGTCGCTGTCACAAAGCTAAAAGCACATCATAATGCTTGTAAAGCCATTATGATAATATTAATTTGATTTTTCATTAACACATTGTTAAAATATTTTAAACAAGATGTATACAGAATTATTTAATTACTTTCTCATAACGTATGAATACATATTCATGACCAAAAGGTCATAAAATAAAAGTTATTAACTATCCTCTGACAAGACATCTTGTGAATGTGAGGAATGCCAGGCCTCCGCCGTGGTTCGGATTCCACGTTAAACTGTAGGTCCTCCATTTCATCTCACAATCACCCTACCATTACACATTAGCGTAAGTGCGTATAACCCGAACGGGTAGTAAGATGCGGTGCTAATAATAATAATAATAATATTATTAACTATCCCCTTGGAATCTCCTTAGACTAAGATTTTCATTCAAATTTCATACATTCTGATTTAAAAGATTTTTAATTTCTGAACTAAAATCTTTAATGGGGGTAATTGTAAATTTAAGCTAATTTTGAGCAAAGTATAAAAATATCATATTCTTACCTGCACAATAAACTTTGCTCACAAAAATGCATGAGTTGTAAGCTATGTTCAAGACTTTTTAACATCTTTCATGTACAAAATTTCATTTTAAGACATAGTCATGATTGAATGATGATATAATCTGTTTCCAGCCTGTGGCCGGGTCAGTTTAGTAAAATTCTTCCATCTTTCTCTATCCTCCCTCCTTTAATTGCTGCCATTCTTCTCCTCTCTCTTGCAAATTTTATGTTATATGCCCCTGACATCTCTTTATGGCCACCCCTGTGGTATTTTCCTACATACATGGTGTCTACTCAACTTGACCCATGAAATCCTCGACCTTTCCCCTGATCATTTCCTAAAATTCCCGACTAAAAAGTATGTCACATCCTTCTAACTTGCCCCCTACCCTCTCCCCTCGTTTTTATTAATATTTTTTATGAATAATAATAGGTTTTAAGAATTTAAACAAACAGGTTTGTTTACTAGGAATTAAAAAATATTACACAGCTAAAAAAAAAGACAGTTCGAATCACATTATAATTTACTGATTATTGTATTTCATATGTTGAGTAAAACAACATTTTCCCGGATTGTAATTTACCAAAGTCCTGTTTTTTCCCGATAACTTCAAATTCCTGGCTAATTCCTGTTTTCCCTGATTTTCCCGGATGGTAAGACACCCTACACATACTTCATTTCCATAATTTTCTTTGCTATTCTCTACTTTTCAAACATCGTTATATTACCATATCACCCTTGCTTCCTCTACTATCTAATGTACCCACTGTACATTACTTCATACACTAATGATAAATATATATGAATCAATCATTAATCAATCAAAACAAAAAACAAACTACTTGATATAGTATAGATTCACCATCACATTAGCATTGGTGTGCATATAAGGTGTGCCCACACACCTCCTAATGTCTTTACATACAAAAGGTGTGTTGTTTCTTCAAGATCTATCATACTCTTTGAATTTTAGAATACAGCTAGTGTTTGTTATGGTCTACCTGCCGAAATGAGTCATCAAGAATACCCAGAATTAATCTGGCTTGATTAATTTCAGTTAGCTAGATAACTCATTAAGTCCTATGCATCTCATTTTTTTAAGTTTGTATTTTATAAGTAAGGTTTAGTTGTTGATTTAAAGAAATATATAGGTTTATATAAGCTTTATTTTCACTTGTTCGACAAATCCAAATAATAATGTTATATTTATAGTACATTTTCACTCCTTCCTCGCTTTGTACATCCATTAATATTAGGTAACGTTATAAATGAAAGCTTGGAGTTGATCTGCACAAAGTGATGGTTCCCTTGAGTAATGATGTTATTAGAGAATGTTGTGGATGGTCAGTCTTTATCAGCATCTAATAAAAAGATGTTGCAGCATGCTCAGTGGAGGGCAACACTCTTATAAAGAGGACTTTAATATCCTATTATAATTTATATAAGACATCCGAGGTAGGAAGGATGGTATCTGATAGCTAGCAGAAGGTTCTTTATTGCAAACATTGGCTGAGTGACTAATGTCAACCTATTTTGAAATAGTTATTATTTGATTACTACTACAAAATTATCAATATAGTGTTATTAAATGTTTCAAAAAATACTTTCCCAACGATTACTGTATAACTGACGTTTTCATAACCTAATGAAAGAACAAAATATATTAATAAAACTATTGTGTTATTCTTTTGGAACAATGATGTAAGAAATATTATATTCACATGATGCTAGATAGCTTCTAGACCATATCAGGAGAATAACACACAACGTGTAAATATGACGTGTGATAGCTCCTAGTCAATACAAGGTGAGTCCCCCTCAAAAAGAACATTTAAGAGGATGACTTGAGTTAGTTGTTCTCTCATCCTTAGAATTTAGGAGAACAAATTATAGCCAAGAAGGTGAGAGCAACATTAGTTGGCGTGAAAGAGAGGTTTTTAGCTTGTATCCAAGGGCCAATATTTGCCGAGTATACACGTGTTTAGCGAGTTCAGCACAAACAACGCTCAGTAGGGTGTTTCCAGGCAAGGCGAGGCCCCAAAATGCCATGAAGATACCATTTTAATTAATCAGATAGCTTGGTATTGTGTGTTGCGATTATAACATATTAAGGTGGGATGAAAGAGAATTTGAGTTTAGGTCTATATTTAACAATATTTATGACAAATAAAAATTACTTCTCACCAAAACAAATCAAATCCTTTTAAATAGAGGAAAAACCCGGTAGAATCATGCAATGGGCATGAAATATTTAAAAAAAAAGTTGATATTACTTTGTGTAAAAAATGTAAACTAAATGTATATACTGAAGTGGTATTTGATATTTTTTATCATAAGAATTGAAAACATACAGACATTAACTTGCATTTCCTTCCATACCACTTTAATATATATTTTATATGAACAAATATAAGTCCCCAAGGGAATGGGTCATTTCACTTTTGGCTTATAAAAAACCTGAAAAAAATTACCTCTTTTTTCATACAAATGGGTGCTTTTTTTATACTCACTTTGTGAATATGATATACAAATAATAAAATGATAGGCTAGAAAAATTCTGTAAAATTGTGATGCCCTGTTTTAATTTTCAATAATCTAGTCAAATGCTCAAAGATTTGCCTAATTCCAGGCAAGGCCTTTTAAATCAAAAGAAAGACCTAACAAATCACACCTTAGATTGTGTGGTTTTCTTTTAGCGACTCGAGCAACTACTGGTTTATTAGTGTGGTTATAGTGGTATCACTAGGTAAGCCTACATAATGCAACACTAAGCTTGTGTGCATTGTGGAAAGCTTCGTTGTGATACTGATAACTAAAAATTACATTTAAGTCTAAAAAAACATTTCAGTGTTTACCACAAATTGTAAGAAGTTCAATCTCGAATATTTATTGATGGATGCTTTGTGTTCATTAACAGTTATTTAATATTTGTTTATCTGATTACCAAAACCTTCCTTCACCTCTGGCAAGACATCTTGTGAATGTGAGGAATGCCAGGCCTCCACCGTGGTTCGGATTCCACTTTAAACTGTAGGTCCTCCATTTCAACTCACAATCACCCTACCATTGCACATTAGCGTAAGTGTGTATAACCCGAACGGGTAGTAAGACGCGGTGCTAATAATAATAATAATTTAATATTTGTTATAACCATCATGGCAATTGATAAAACACTATTTAAATGAAAAGGAAAAGTTATCATCAAATTCTAGAATGCCCATGAAAAATATTCAAGAACTGTTGAAATTAGCATGTGTAAAAAATCAAACTAGACTTATCTAATGAAGTTCTTTTACGTATTCTCTTGTTCCCTTCATTCCCACATTACAAACCCCGAGGATACGTCTTCAAGCATTCTGGAGTGGTATCCCACAGTTTTATATGAGTCGGAAGATAAGTTTGGTACAGTCTTCCTGTGAGTATCTTTGGATGATATTGGTGCACTGAAGTTTTCAAATCTTTGTGTACTTTTTCTAATGAGAAGAGGACAGCAGGGAGAGTTGTTCTATGGGTGTGTAAGAGACCAGATATGGAGAAGAGAAGTGCAAGGAAATGTTGTACAAGGCATACTGTGTACCTACTGTTACACATGCAGCAGAAACATGGACAATGGATGTAAGAGGGAATAGGAGAGTGGAGAACATGGTAAAGAAGTTTGTGAAGTGCATGTTAGCTGTTATGAGGAGATACAAGATTAGGAATGAAGTTACCCAGGAAAGAGTAGGAGTAGAGGGAGTATATGAGATGGTAGAGGAAGCGAGACTGAAATGGTATGGGCATGTAATGAGAATGGTGGAGACAAAGCCAGAGAAAATGATGAAAATGAAGTATGGAGGAAAAAGACAGCAAGGGAGGCCAAGAAATAGAAGAGAGAAGCAGATAACATAGAGTGTGCAACTGAGAGGAGAAGAGTGGGAGAAGAAGAGAGGAAGATGGAGGCATTTTACTAAACTGAACCACCCACAGGCTGAAAACAGTTGATGGTGATGATGTGTACTTTGTTCCAATAACTTAAAATATACACTCAATTAAATACACCAACCTTGATTCACCCCTCCCTTTTTACTGTACATGTCAATTTAAATTATAGTAATGGAAATTAAGTATCCTCCCAAAATTGCTTTAAGTTCAGCACAGAAACTCCCAAAATTAAAAGTGACCACCAACGATATTGATATTAAAATGTACAGAGTTTATTGTATTTGGACTTTTAGAATAATGCCATCATCTGTAAAATGTACTCAATTTTGGAACTTATTAGATTTTACTAACACCTTAAGTTTATAAAAGATGCAAATAAAAAGATTTCTAAACAATGTTATTATTGACAGTATCAAAAAGTTCCAAATCATCTCCACTGTAAAAAAAAAAAAGACTTGCAATACCACCTTGATATTTGAATTTACTTCTCCTTTGCAGGCCAATGTCATGATTTGAAGACTATAACTTCTCATTTATATATTTCTCGGCAAACCCAGCGTCAGTAGAAGGAAAACCCCAAATAACACCATATAGGAAGAAAGGAACATTAGAAGTGAACTAAGCCAAAGACAAAGACACTCTTTAACTCGGGAGCTCCAACAAAATGACTACACGTTGAGTCAAACCCCTTTTGATCTTTTAATTAATATCTCATACACTGACTTGAGTCAACTTTGATTCAATTCAATGTACCCCAATACCCCCAAGGATTACCGAATAAGACTATGTTAGATTGCTGGAGCACACCTAGGTCTTATGTCGCCACTCGTCGTTTAAAAGGAAAGCAAACAACATTTTGGTTGTATTACACGAGGCCCTAAAATAACCGGAAGAAAGATATGCATGTACAAGAAGAAAGTTCGGAGTTTTCCCTGATATTTGTCAGTAGCTTTAAAAACAAAATGATAGTGTACAAGAGTTATTACTTGTTTTATCTAACCTAATTCCTTCAATTTGTTTCTAGTGATGAGTTCCACACCAGCGTATTTACTGACAATTAAACACAAGGAAGGAAGGTAGAATGAGGAGAAGAATTGAGAAGAAATGTCTAAGGAAGTGCATTTTGGTAGTTTTTTCCAGCACAACTACATTTTAAAATTCCCTGACTCTTCTAGGTTTTACAGAACCTATTCCCAGCTTTTCCAGTAGCAATATTTTACAGACATTATTTTATTAAGATCGCAACTTAATATAATAATTATTCTAGACACACACATAATCTGAAATTGTGTCACTCTATGATGGAGTTAAATAATTTCAGTCTAAAGCAATGGGCTGTTGTGTAGTGCGATCTAAGTTATATTTCAGTTAGATCACATTGAGTTCACCAGTACAGTTTAAATTGTTGTGAGACACATTCTTCTTTAGTTTCTTCTTCTTAGCGTAGTTTTTTTTTTGCACAAGCGCATAGCCATGACTCTTCCTTGTTTAAAGACATGCAAAGATAGGGGATAGAAGACGCAAAAATCACATTTCGACTATGAGAATTGAAGTTAGTTTACTCAAGTGTGCTAAAAGAGATTTGCAGTGACTATTAACTGGGAGAAAAATGTTATTTTGACTATAGTAAATGAAAGTTGTGTAATATTTTAATGAATATGTGAAATTTCCAAAAATTTGATCAAATTCTCTGACTTTTTCCCGACCAAAAAAATTCCCCATTTTCCAGGTTGCAGGACAATCTAACGTGCCTGACTCTGACCTAGGAGTCCGGTGTTCAAATCTTGGCCAGGTGCTCTGGAGGTGGTTTTTAAACAGTATGATTCCCCATCCTCTCACCAAGTGAATGCAAGTGTGTGACAAAGTTTAATGTCCTCATCATATGTAACCACGTTGGTTAAGGTTGTGAAGAGTCAAACCAGGCATCAACTCAAGAAGCAGAGAACAAACAAGTGTGGAAAGACATATTTCAGAGCAGTCGCATCAAAATGATCTTCATTAAGCTTGATTCATATGTTCACCAAAATGAGAGAGTATAGAAACAGCTTTAGTGGGGCAGCAATTTACGTGCTGTATGTTGACTCATGACGCAGTGCAGTGAAAATGTAAAACATCAACATGGTAGTTTATTTTCTAGTAAATAAACATTTATTTTAGATCATTACCACAATGGGCGTTTTCAAATTAAAATGCTGTGTCATGGAACAATCCATTACATTGATACACACTCTTTCCATTCATGGGTTATTTCAAATCTCCCAACCGCCAATGAAGCCGTCTGCTTGTTTCTAGCTCTAGAGTGCATGCGTTGTCATATGCACAAGCTGGTTGGTTTTCCCGTGCCGAAGATCTCAAGCAGAGCGGACCAAGTAGAGACAAGATTAACATTAGTGGCTTAGAACTTGTTTATATGCTGTGCTTGTTTTTCAGCCAACGTGTAGATCCACAGTAGTTAAGGTCAATCAGACAATGTCAAACTCTTCTGGTGTGCAATTAACAGTAGTCTTAGGAGTATCTCCCGAATACCTCATCAACATTCAAGAGTACTCCCTACATAGGCTAACTAGTCTTCTGTTGAGTCGAGTATGTTTAGTAATGGATGCTAAGACACACAAGTTTCACAAAGGATACACACTTTAATAAATTTATCAAATTAAGGCAGGATGGAAGTGAACATGAGTTAAGGACAGTATTTTTTCTGTTTTTATGACAAAAACTTTCCATTTGCCAAAATAAATAAAATATTGCTTCAGTATGTAAATACATTCAGTATAATTTTCTACTAGTTGTGAGATTCTTGAACCCTGTATTTCTTTTGAATCCTATGGTATGAGAGATTTTAGATTCAAAATAATCACAAAAAAGTATCTCAAATACAATAATATTATGAAGACCTTTATTGATATAATAATTTTAAGCAATTAGTAAATGGATTTACACAGCTTTGTAGTTGGGAGAGTAATAAAATCACAAAGAAGTACAAGATAGTATTTATATAAATAATTTAATAAAACTTGTTTCTTTTTGTTGTATGTCATCATCATCATCAACATCCACAGTTTCCTGCCACTGGCAGGGTCTGTCTCAAATATAATCCTCTCCATTCCCTTCTATCCTCTCACCACTTTCTTCCTCCACTCCTCTCCACACTCTCTTTATCCACCCGTCCCTAGGTCTTCCTCTTGGCCTACTGCCCACCACCTCCAAGCATCCTCCTTGTAATCCTCTTCACATATCCATACAGCCTCAATCTCGCCTTTTCCATCCTTTGCTACAAGAATCCCTCATCTCTCTCTAACCCTGTCCATCTTTGTCCCTCCCAGCCTGTATCCTGTCCATCTTTGTCACTCCTAGCCTGTATCCTGTCCATCTTTGTCCCTCCCAGCCTGTATCCTGTACATCTTGGTCCCTCCTAGCCTATATCCTGTCCATCACCCTGTCCATCTTTGTACTCCTAGCCTGTATCCTGTCCATCTTTGTCACTCCTAGCCTGTATCTTGTCCATCTTTGTCACTCCTAGCCTGTATCTTGTCCATCTTGGTCACTCCTAGCCTGTATCTTGTCCATATTGGTCCCTCCCAGCCTGTATCCTGTCCATCTTTGTCACTCCTAGCCTGTATCCTGTCCATCTTTGTACTCCTAGCCTGTATCCTGTCCATCTTTGTCCCTCCTAGCCTGTATCTTGTCCATCTTTGTCACTCCTAGCCTGTATCCTGTCCATCTTTGTCATTCCTAGCCTGTATCCTGTCCATCTTTGTAATCCTAGCCTGTATCCTGTCCATATTTGTCACTCCTAGCTTGTATCCTGTCCATCTTTGTACTCCTAGCCTGTATCCTGTCCATCTTTGTCACTCCTAGTCTGTATCTTGTCCATCTTTGTCACTCCTAGCCTGTATATTGTCCATCTTTGTCACTCCTAGACTGTATCTTGTCCATCTTGGTCCCTCCTAGCCCGTATCCTGTCCATCTTTGTCAGTCCTAGCCTGTATCCTGTCCATCTTTGTCACTCCTAGCCTGTATATTGTCCATCTTTGTCACTCCTAGCCAGTAGCTTGTCCATCTTGGTCCCTTCTAGCCCGTATCCTGTCCATCTTTGTCACTCCTAGCCTGTATCCTGTCCATCTTTGTCACTCCTAGCCTGTATCCTGTCCATCTTTGTCACTCCTAGCCTGTATCCTGTCCATCACCCTGTACATCTTTGTACTCCTAGCCTGTATCCTGTCCATCTTTGTACTCCTAGCCTGTATCCTGTCCATCTTTGTCAGTCCTAGCCTGTATCTTGTCCATCTTTGTCACTCCTAGCCTGTATCCTGTCCATCTTTGTCACTCCTAGCCTGTATCTTGTCCATCTTGGTCCCTCCTAGCCCGTATCCTGTCCATCTTTGTCAGTCCTAGCCTGTATCCTGTCCATCTTTGTCACTCCTAGCCTGTATATTGTCCATCTTTGTCACTCCTAGCCAGTAGCTTGTCCATCTTGGTCCCTTCTAGCCCGTATCCTGTCCATCTTTGTACTCCTAGCCTGTATCCTGTCCATCTTTGTCACTCCTAGCCTGTATCCTGTCCATCTTGGTCACTCCTAGCCTGTATCCTGTCCATCACTCCTTTGCACTTCTGCAGCACATCTCATCTCCACACCAGAACTATGACATTTTTGTAAAAGCCCTTCGCTTGCCTCCCATTCTCCCCAATTTCTGTCTCATTTCCTCCTATTTCCTCTACCATATTGTTTATGATATAATAGAGATCATTACAAACAAAATGTCATTTGGCAGTGGCAACCGGCCGTTAAAAACTTTTTTTTAAATTCAATTATAAATATTTTCACTTAAACTATTATTATTATTATTAGCACCACGTCTTACTACCCATTCGGGTTATACGCACTTACGCTAATGTGTAATGGTAGGGTGATTGTGAGATGAAATGGAGGACCTACAGTTTAACGTGGAATCCGAACCACTGTGGAGGCCTGGCATTCCCCACATTCACAAGATGTCTTGTCAGAGGTGAAGGAAGGGTTTGGTAATCAGATAAATTTATGCCGGGACCGAGGACTGAACCCTGGACCCCAGCACAGAAGTCTGACACTCTACCCCTAGACCGCCAGGTCACCTACCACTTAAACTAGAATTGTACATTTTTAAAGATCAAGATTCCCAAGCAAATGTAAGATTCTGATTTGATAATTATAAGATTCTCTATTTTCTACATATAATAGTTTTAACAATATTGTTGAATATTTGTCATGATCATCATGAGAATAAAATTAAACTAAAGATAAGCCATATTTTATTTATTTTGACCAAAATAACCATTGTCAAAAAAGTTCAAAGCTACAAACATGCGCTTCTTTCCATCTCACCGTAATGTGGGTAAACTGGAGGCATACTATTTGTAAAGTGGTGATAGCTTGACATCAATTGCAAGCACTTGGCAATAAAAACTACTTCAAATGGTGGTAAACAAAATAAGATAACCAGTTAGGACTAAAATGCTGGCTACAGATGTGATATCAAAATAAAAGTACCGATATTCTACTCTTTTCTGGTATCGGTAAAAATATTGACCAAAAATATTGATAAAGCAGGTATATGTATCGTAAAAATAGATAAAACGTTTGAATTACAATATAATATGTTCTATTTAGTACGTGGGTGTTGTAAAATTTGTTGTTGTTTTTGTTAATGTTACTTGTGTACTTTCAGTACTGGCCTGTGATGGGTCTCATGAGTGTTGACCAACACTATAGTAAAGGAAATTGAAATTATTGTTATTATTAAAATTATTATTAAAATTTATTAAGTGTTCTGTCTGATGACAGGACCCTTACTTTTGTCAGTGGACTTGGACCTCCAAATATGTAATTACAAAATTGCAAGAGAGAGCATAGTTATTTGTCTAAATCATATTTTAATAAAGTAGAAAGATCTTTTAGATTGTGGGTATAATATATTACAATAAAATATATAGATTACAAACAAATGAATGTTTCCTTCAATACTAATCCATTACAAGTTTTAAGTACTCAAGTAAATAAAAATATGTAAACAACAGTATCGTGTAAAAAAGTATTAGTATCGAAAGGAAAGTATTACTACTTTTTCCTAATGATGGTTTTTTATATTTTCAATTTTACTATCCACCCCACACTTCTCCC
Source organism: Timema douglasi (assembly GCA_901482245.1). Classification (NCBI taxonomy): domain Eukaryota; kingdom Metazoa; phylum Arthropoda; class Insecta; order Phasmatodea; family Timematidae; genus Timema; species Timema douglasi. The sequence continues at coordinate 19,578 of CABEEJ010009151.1, forward strand.
CAATCTAGTATGATCTGTAAGTTGACTCACCGATACTATGAAGAAATCCTGATGAAGGATGGACACAATGCCGAAATTGGTATATTTGAACACATGGTCCATGATCCACATTATGTTGGGTAGAACACCCTTCTTCGGATTAAATGCGGCCATGAGCAGGGGGACGTCTGCCGTCGACTGATGGTTTGCTATCACAAGCGTCCTCTCCCCTAGACATGGTCTGATGTCATCACCAAGTTCAACAACTGTACCAGAAAGAACACAAATTTACTAGCAGCATTACTTATAAGGCAGTTAGACTTCACCTGTAAATTGTGTTACCCTCGGTCCAGAAAGAAAAGTGTGAACTGTGTTCCTCTCTGTCTAGAAACAGAAGTGTGAACTGTGTTCCTCTCTGTCTAGAAACAGAAGTGTGAACTATGTTCCTCTCTGTCCAGTATCAGAGTGTGA
>CABEEJ010009152.1:0-15605 GCA_901482245.1 Timema douglasi
GGTTTGGTAATCAGATAAATCTGTGCCGGGACCGAGGATTTAACCCCGGCTGCCAGCACAGAAGTCTGACACCTTACCCCTAGACCACCAGGTCACCGAACAACAAAAAACTTAAAGTAAGACAACACATTTGATAATAAATTCAAAGTAGGTATTATTACGCCACCATATTATGTTACCCACATAGATATGATATTTAAATCCATTTTCACCGTTACAAAAAAAGTTACTTGACATAAAAAAATAACTATAAAGTATAGACCACGAACTTAGATGCTAATGATAGGGATGGGATTGTTTTGTTTTGATTTGCTTAATATGGCTGTATCTGGTTGAATATGGAACAGCTGTCTTTTCCTTGAGGCGGGATCTATATTTTGTTTTAGTAGTCACACAGGCAGAGAATCCTGATTCACATAAGTAAGTCGTTGCAAAGGGCAGAAGTATGATTCTCACTTTATCTGACCGAACTTCAAATTTGTCTCTTAGCCGACACCAAAATTCTGATAGTGAACTCTTAGTTGTAAAAGTTTTTTTTTATCGCAGAATCTAATGTCAAATCAATCAAGCACTCATGTTGTCATGTCATATGTTAGACAGAGTGGATTTCCCGACACAGCCCAAAAGTTTTTTTAAATTTCTTTTGTGAAGTTTTTCCAGAAAATAACATTTGAAACTATAAATAACACTGCACTGCTACTTGACTTGTTTATACTCTCGACTAAATACTGACTGATGGTGCGAATAAACTTACGGCTTTAATATGCAGTAGGAACGTTCTAGAAAATTCTGGAAAGGTGTCGAAGCTAACAATCGTATCTTAAAGCGCGGTGAAGGTTCTCACAGGGACGGTGTTAAGTCGCACCTTCTAGTGTCTCTGTCTGGTTTCGCCGCGTGAAGTCTGTGTGCTTCACCAATGTTCTCACAGAGAATGTGTTAAGTGACACTTTCTAGTTTCTCTGTCTGGTTTCGCCGCATGCGGTCTGTGTGCTTTACAAACGTTATCGATGCTTTGCACGGTTATAAGAAGATGTGGGTGGGCAAATATGGCTGAGGTGACGCATGACATGCCCTTCGGTTTTATAATAATTGCTACCTACACTGTTTTACAGCACGTTGTAGGAGCTAGATAATTTCTACCCAATACTTATATGTACACATCTCATGGTCACACAACTTCACAGTTTTGAGGTCTTGTCACATTGATTTAACTTATTTTTCTTTCCAATCTTTTCAAGGTGCACTTCGAAAGGCTTCGTGGAGCATCAAGGGCTCCACGGAGCACACTTAGGGAACCGCTGCTTTAATGTATTATAATCAAAGACTTTACAAATACTCCCTTTTCCCATGGGAATCCGAGATCTGAACTTTTTGCTAGAAAATGTTGATTTCTTTATCCCCACCCCCTGCTCCGTATCAATACCGGGCTCCTTATCGTTTTCTTGGACGTACAGTATATTCTCTGCCCCATTAACATTCAGCTGAATACGCGAGTTCCTCAAGCGGCTGGTCATCCTACCCTCTGTTTCCGCATAATAAAAGCCCTCGTCTAAAGAGGCTACCGTTTCGGAACTTGGGTTCATGAGCTCGGTGGTAATGGAGTTTGATATCGGAGCTGTAAACCATACACTGGCTTGGGCGGTGTCACGTGACGGTATAATTAAAACGTGTGTTTAGGAACCCGATTCACGGATCGCTTAAAACACAGAATGGAGGCGATACCGGAGATTCTTGTAAGCTCTCATGCGCACATTTTGACAACTAAAGTCCGGCCACGAGGAACCGGCAAGATTTATTTTTGGCGCCAAAAATTAATAATCGAAAGGTGGGCAATATACACGTCCCACGATAAATTTGTTACATATTTTATTATTAAAAATTAAAAAAATAAAACTTAAGCTCGCCGCTTACTTGGAGGGAAATATCCTCCCACTGCGGTGTTTCTCGTGAGACATTGCCATTAAAATTAACTTCCGACCAGCTGGTCTAAAATAGGGCTGTTTGTAAACATTTGGCCCGGACAAGCTCCGGGTGTCTGGAGTTCCAGTCACTGTCCTGAATGCCAGGCCTCCACCGTGGTTCGGATTCCACGTTAAACTATAGGTCCTCAATTTCATCTCATAACCATTACATATTAGTGTAAGTGCGTACAACCCTAACGGGTAGTAAGACGTGGTGCTAATAGTAATAATAATAATAATAATACTTTGTCCGGAATAAATTTTCAAATATGCTTTACGTTGATTTTTTTACCTTATAATTAATAATATGTAATGTATATAACTCTCCACAACCGTTTCCGAATAGTTCAAAGTAATTTTCTTGTTACTTCAAGTATAATAACCACAATTTTTTTTTAATTCATTCATCGACGTTTAGAAAAATTTCTAAGCACCAAATATGAACAAAATCCTGTTAGTCAGAAGTGCACAACCAGTATTCTAAAATACATGTTATTTATTATTATTATTATTATTATTAGCACCGCGTCTTACTACCCGTTCGGGTTGTACGCACTTACGCTAATGTGTAATGGTAGGGTGATTGTGAGATGAAATGGAGGACCTACAGTTTAACGTGGGATCCGAACCACGGTGGAGGCCTGGCATTCCTCACATTCACAAGATGTCTTGTCAGAGGTGAAGGAAGGGCTTGGAAATTAGATAAATCTGTGCCGGGACCGAGGATTGAACCCCGGACACCAGCATAGAAGTCTGACACCTTACCCCTAGACCGCCAGGTCACCAATACATGTTATTTAGTTGGGGAAACAACATAAGTGAAATTTTGCTAAAATAAAAATTATGTACCATTTTTTTGCCATGAAAGGTATCAATCCTACCTTACATGGTTCCATTTAAGCACAGCTTATAAGATAGAGTCATATTATAATATGTAACCCGCCTCGGTGGCGTAGTTGGCTAACGCGCTAGATTCATGTTAGCTAGACTACTGGGGATGGGAAGATTGAGGTTCGAATCTCGGTCAGGGGAACTAGGGGTGGTTTCCCTAAATGGTTTTCCATTCTCCCTCAACAAAAATGCAGGTTCACTTCCTCTAAACTCAACCTTCCCAATACCTAGCCTATTAGCGAAATTAGTACTTAAGCTTATAGCCCGAACGGGTAGTAAGACGTGGTTCTAAATATTATATATATATAATGTCAAGGTAAAACTACTACCTTTCAGTGTGCACGAAGCGTATAAGGCTGTCATCCTTCGTATTTATGAAATTTAAATATATATATATATATATATATATATATACACACACACACACACACACACACAAAACCTGTAACCTTATTCCTAATAGCATTACCTAAAGTGAAAGTAGAGGCAATATGTTACATCTGCCTGAAATATTACAAAAACTATTTCTTTTTTTGTAATGTAGGAACGCCACTGTCGTCGCCGGGGGAGACTCGTCTACTGTTGTACGAGTACATTAGCCTCGTAAGCCACTGGAGGATAGAGTTGACTACTACCTGGCTAGCGCTGCAGTGTTGCGGAGTTGCATACAGTGCAAGGGGAGATAGGAGGCATGTGATTGAAGGGTGGCGGGTGCGCTGCAGGCCGCCCCCCCCCCTCACAACTCCCCTATAACATTCCCTTCCATCTCCAACAACCAGCCCCTCACACTGTCCACCCCTTACAGCAAGGGAGCTGACTCCCAACTAACAGCCCTTGCTAGTGGATATATACAGTGTGACGTGGTAAAACTGACACATTCGGCAACCTGAAGCCACCGTGGCTACTTGGGCATAGCCTCAAGCTTGTCTTGTCTGATCTGTCAGTGACTGAAAGGTCAGAGCATGAATCTTGGCTGAGTGGTTTCCTATTATCCACGCAAACGCTGGTACATTTGCTCTAAATTCTACCTTACTTGTTCCTAACCTACAACCCGGATGGGCAGTGAGACGAGGGTGCCAAAGTTACACCACGTGATAGTTTATTCCACCATTCGTGCGGTCAACTCTGTCGATTCCAGGACGATTTTACTATATACTGTACATTTGCAACTTTGTCTGGATTTCAACTGAAACCCGATGTGATTTGAAGCTTTAAGGCACAGGTTCTTAAACTGTGGGTCGGGACCCCCTCCAAGAATCGTGAAAAAAGATTCCGAGGGTCGCAGCAAATCTTGAAGAATGGGAATTAATTAAGAATGTAATATGGAAATATTGAAATGTTAATGCACTACAACCTAACATTTTATATTTGTTTAGTTTATTACAGAAACAAACGTCATCCGGCATGATTACGCGAACACAATTTTAATAATAATTCGTATAAACGAATTAAAATAAACTAATGGTTTTCATTGGTATCTTCATAATATGCGAAGATTATAAATTATGTATAAAAAATAGTCCATCAAATTAAAAATAGCTAATATTTAATGGATGGCTGTAATAGGCCGAATGGTCCATACAATATTGTATCAAAATATGTTTACAGTTGGCTAAGGCATAACAAAACATAAATTCTGTGACAATTCATACATGTTGTTTGAATGAGCATCTTAAAGCTTCAAATGAAATTTCATCTGCCATTCATAATCAACTAAACTAAGGGTGACCTGGTGGTCTAGGGGTAAGGTGTCAGACCTCTATGCTGGTGGCCGGGGTTCAATCCTCGGTCCCGGCACAGATTTATCTGATTACCAAAACCTTCCTTCACCTCTGACAAGACATCTTGTGAATGTGGGGAATGCCAGGNAGGTCCTCCATTTCATCTCACAATCACCCTACCATTACACATTAGCGTAAGTGCGTGTAACCCGAACGGGTTGTAAGACGCGGTGCTAATAATAATAAACTAAACTAAGTTAATCATAGCATTACTCGAATGAAAAATTTGCTGGGGGGGTTGCACTGGACACGATAACATTTTTATAGTATTTAGAATGTTGGCCAAATGGTTTCACTCTCAAGAACCTCAGCAAGTAAATCAAACTCTTCTTATCTTTCCTGTGGTAGGTCATTCATATCTTCCCCCAGACAGGGTGTTTGGAATAATATAAAAGGTCATAAGAAAACACTATATTATTAAGTCCGAAGATTACAATACAATAATCAATATTTTTGGTAGTGTAGAACATCTAGGAACAGACTGCCCTGTGGTATGGGGGAAGACTGCTGTTTTAAAGGTTTTTAAACCCCCCGTAAGGTGGTACTTTCAATTTGCTTCCACCAAGCGAACAAGTAATGTTAAAACCCGCCTCAGTGGCGTAGTTGGCTAACGCGCTAGTGATGTTGAGCTCGACTGCTGAGGATGGGGATATCGAGGTTATAATCTCGGTCAGGTGAACTGGGGGCGGTTTTTCCTAAATGGTTTTCCACTCTACCTCCACGCAAATGCGGGTTCACTTCCTCTAATTCAACCTTCCCAATTCCTAATCCATTAGCGTAATTAGTACTTAAAGCGTATAACCCGAACGGGTAGTAAGACGCGGTGTTAAATATTATTATTATTATTATTATTATTATTATTATTATTATTATAAGTAATGTTATAAAGAAGCAAAATACTGCGCGACAGGAAGTGAACTACATTTCTGAAAGCGGTGCTGAGAAATCTATATTACAAAAAGGTAAATTGATCAATAATAATGACCCCAATCCTTTAAAAAAAATGCAGTTCCAGTTAAACACTTTATAGACTTCAAGATGTGAACAAATTAATTTAAAAAAACAATGTGTAGACGAATGGAGGACCCTCGAAGAATTATCATGTTAAAGAAATGTAATAATTGACGGTCAAAGGGAACTGTTACTAGAAAAAGTTGGGGCTGACATAATTGACCAGGAAGAGGTGTATTTCATGAAGATGATTCTGATTTATTGTGTATAACTTTTTCAAAGAGTCAATCATTTTTAGTGTTTAGTGTTTTAGTGATCAAAAACTATTATTTAATACATCCGTTTCTTATTATACTTATGGAAAAGTGTTTTTTTTTTAAATTTAGAATCATCTAATCTTTTTTTTATCAATAAATCTTTATTTTCATTCTCCCTAGGACACATATTATTTTCTATTTTTTACATTAAAACCCGCCTCGGTGGCGTAGTTGGCTAACGCGCTTGTCGTGTTGAGCTCGACTGCCGAGGACGGGAAGATCGAGGTTCGAATCTCGGTCGGGTGAACTGAGGTGGTTTTTCCTAAATGGTTTTCCACTATCCCTCCACGCAAATGCGGGTTCACTTCCTCTAATTCAACCTTCCCAATTCCTAATCGCTTAGAGTAATTAGTACTTAAAGCGTATAACCCGAACGGGTAGTAAAACGTGGTGCTAAATATTATTATATTATTTTACATTAAATCTGACATTCCTGAAACTATCATAAATTTTTTCAATAGTAGACATACTTTGCTGTTTGCAAATTAGAGAACAAAATAAACATCTTTAAATATTGGGCAGGAGCATGTGTTATTATTATTATTATTATTATTATTAGCACCGCGTCTTACTACCCGTTCAGGTTATACGCACTTACACTAATGTGTAATGGTAGGGTGATTGTGAGATGAAATGGAGGACCTACAGTTTAACGTGGAATCCGAACCACGGTGGAGGCCTGGCATTCCCCACATTCACAAGATGTCTTGTCAGAGGTGAAGGAAGGGTTTGGTAATCAGATAAATCTGTGCCGGGACCGAGGATTGAACCCCGGCCGCCAGCACAGAAATCTGACACCTTACCCCTAGACCGCGAGGTCACCGACTGAAGCATGCAAATTGGAACACTGTACATAGAACAAAATAGAGAGAGATAATTTGTATTTTATTAGGGGTGTTTAACATATTATTTCTGTACCAACGGATTATTTGTGACCTATAAACTAGAATAACTTTTAAAACAGATTCCAAATGCAATCCGTCTGTTGGCAATTCATCATTGTAAAAGCCACTTTGGTGGTCGCATGGCTTAAGACGTAATTCTTGCAATAGACCGGTGATGGAGACGTCGATGTTCGTTGTTCCAGCTGGGTAAGCTGAGGATGTTTTTTCCTATAATGGTGTCCCACTTTTCCTCTACCCAAATATTGGTATGAATCCTTAAAACTCTACCTTCGTTATCTTTACCCCATTAGTGTAATTGAATGCATTTAGTCTGGATGGGTAGTAAGCCTCTGTGCACACAAAACAGTTGTTAAGTACATTAATAAAATAAATCGTTAGTGTCATAATTTTTATGCCACCCCGTATATAGCGGCATTTCCACCACAACGTCAGCCTCACAAGCTTCGATCACCCCTATACCCATTTCATCCACCCCCTAAACCCTTATTTTTTCATTAAAGAAACCTTTCAGAGTAAAAAAAAAAAGAAGTGTGAGTGGTCAGGGGGATGTTATTGACTCAGTGCATCATATTGTTTTCCCGTAAACCGGAAGAGATAATGTTTCAAACAAACGTTTCCGGCGAGCCACCGGGAACTATAATTATTTTTATTATTAATTACCTCTGATTACGAGCGATTGTTGTTTTGTTTTTTCAATTTTAAAAGGCCCCGATATCTTTTTCCAGTTATAATTGGTGAAACCTTTTGTTTGTTTTTTTTATCAAGAGAAAACTATGTTCTCTTTAGATGTGAAGCTTTTTGGCTGGTTCCCGTAGTTAATTGGTTGGAGCCGCCGCCGACTACAAAACCTAGATGGTCCTGCTTTCATACCGGGTGTAGATGACTAAATATGGTTTTAATTTCACACGTCTTAAGTCAAAAGTTATTAAATGGTTTTATCCGCTAGGTAAGATTGAGGAGGATAGTTTAGAGTATATCTGCGACCACATTAGTCCGAAAATAGTATAGGAAAACCACCCCAGTACACCTGGCCAGAATTCGAATATTAGCTTCCCCTCTATCAAGAATTGATTTTTTTTTGTATTTACGCTTTTTACCATGTGACCACCGGTACGGGTTTACAAAATTGTATCATTCGACTTTAATTTATTAGCATATTCAAGGGTGACCTGGCGGTCTAAGGGTAAGGTTTCGGACTTCTGTGCTGGGTGTCCGGGGTTCAATCCTCGGTCGCGGCAAAGATTTATCTGGTTACCAAACCCTTCCTTCACCTCTGACAAGACATCTTGTGAATGTGGGGAATGCCAGGCCTCCACCGTGGTTCGGATTCCACGTTAAACTGTAGGTCCTCCATTTCATCTCACAATCACCCTACCATTACACATTAGCGTAAGTGCGTATAACCCGAACGGGTAGTAAGACGTGGTGCTTATAATAATAATAATAATAATAATAATAAATAATCAAATTCTTGGTGTTTATGGTGCACTTTAGTGCCGCATAGCCAACTATTAGCAGCCCCATCTATTAAATCCAAGAGAACAGAAAGGTGAAGATGGATTTTAAGAAAAAAATTCCAGCGACCATCTGGAGAGAGAATGATAAATAGTACCCAAAACAGTGGTCCCGTGGTATAAGGCATAAAACTAACTCTAAATCGAATTGTCGATGTTAACCCGCCTCGGTAGCGTAGTTGGTTAACGCGCTTTTCGTATTGAAGCTCGACCGCTGAGGACGGGGAGATCGAGGTTCAAATCTCGGTCGGGTGAACTGGGGGTGGTTTTCACTAAAACGTTTTCCACTCTCCCTCCACGCAAATGCGGGTTCACTTCCTCCAATTCAACCTTCCCAAATCCTAATCCATTAGCGTAAATAATACTTAAAGCGTATAACCCGAACGTATAGTAAGACGCGGTGCTAAATATTAATTAATTAATTAATTAATTGTCGATGTTAATTACATGGTTTGACTTTCGACAAAGTCCTCAGTGAGTGGTTTTCCACATAATGTCTATCGTTATGGTCTCCCTATCATATTTTCACTCACGTGCGCCATATCTAGGGTATCTTCTTCATCCTTGCGAGTTAGAGCAGTGGTTATCAAACAGCGGTCCGTGCCGGTGTGTCAGGTGGTCCACGCAGGGACCACAGGAAAATGAATGGTATGACAAAATCGTGTTTCCTTTCTCAAATAATAATAATATATTATAATTTGAGACCAAGTTTTCAAAAATTAGTTTCAATAATCTAATCTTAGATTATCTTTATTATATATACTATAATTTAAAGACCTCGCAGATATTAACTATAAACCAAATCGTTACGTCAATGTTTGAAAAATTACCAAACATGAAACTTTTATTTAATGAAGGCTTAAATCAAAATAAAAACAGACAATTGTGTAAGGGTTGTGGGGCACACAAAATGTAAAGATTCATCATAATCTTGAGCTCAACATTTTCGTCAGTTACAATTTTTTTTTCTCTTTGCTAGAAATTAAAAAGTGAAATACCGACATTAAAATAGTACAATATTGAGAGGTCAACTCCGCTAAGTCAACTATACTTGGTTCTACAAATACAGTTCAAAATTTATGAGAATAAATGACATCTATAAAGATTTTACTATAATTTTTGTGTTATTTTTATTAATAAATATTTAGCACCGCGTCTTACTAACCGTTCGGGTTATAAGCTTTAAGTACTAATTACTCTAATGGATTCGGAATTGGGAAGGTTGAATTAGAGGAAGTGAACCCGCATTTGCGTGGAGGGAGAGTAGGAAAACCATTTAGGAAAAACCCCCCTCAGTTCACCCGACCGATATTCGAACCTCGTCCTCAGCAGTCGAGCTCAACACGACAAGCGCGTTAGCCAACTACGCCACCGAGGCGGGTTTTTATTAATAATACATATCAAAAGTAACAGATCATTTGAAATTATATTTAGTATAGTTTCTAGCTCCATATAAAAATTGGACTCTAAACTGTGTATATGAAACAAAGTTAAATGAATATGCCATCGTTACTGCTTGATAAATACTTTCATTAGAAAAATTGCTGAATTGAACTCTTATCAACGGGTCCGCTAATGGGAAAATATTAAGGAACAGGGGCTTAAAATAAGCCATTAATAACCCTTATTTTAAATGTAACAGTTTAAAAACTATGGATTATATTACAATGAGGAAAGTCACCACTAGTGCACACTTATGGAAGGAAATAAAGTCTGGGGTGATACAGAACGTTGTCCAGGGTACACCTATGGAGGTTCTCTACATGTACCCGCAATGAGACGATGGGACGATAGTGATTATGAAGTTGTGGATACGGTGTCAGTCTTGACCTAACTTAAACCGAATCATCCAAACCCTGGTTATGGTTGGGATCATTCCCCTTAAGGGAAAAAAATGTCCAAGGTACCAGCCGGGAATACAATCCGTGACCCCCACCGGCCATTACACCACAGGAGTGGTTACACACATGGTGAAAAGCCTCGTTATGTGAAAGAACCCTAGAAGGCCTTTTCTCGGTTAGAGAGAAATTTGACCCTCCTCGTTCCCTCCCTAGCATTAAATAGCTTTCGGATGGATTCCGTGATGTTGAATATAGCTTTGTGTAGTGCATAGGATGCACCGATATAATGCATTCCACATGTAATCCTCTCCTTACCCCTCTGTTCGCTCCCTTGCTTCAATGTACCGTGGATGCTGCACTAGCAATGTTTGGAGGGAGAAGGGGGTGGAGGGAGTTGGATGTTTCTGTATCTGGTGGAAGAGTGACACATGTGACATTTCACACTGGTGACTAGCCGAACTTTGTGGTAGGGATGCTTGCTTGATTCATAACACTTGGCTCGATTCAACCTTTTATAATAAGAGGAGCGTTGTTTACACTACATTTCAATGATAAATGGGCATTATTTTTTTAAATAAACAAGAACAAGGATTTATTGCATAAAGTATGTGTATATATTATTAAAGTATTCTTAATTTACTCAACTGTTGACAGTAAATTTGTTATCTATTATTAAGGTATAAATAATGTTAATATCTTAAACTAAGCCTAAATTATACTATTGTTATTACACTATACAAGACCGTTTGGAAGTCCTACACCTAGTCACTAGTGTTTAGCTTTAATATATTATGGTCGGTGACCTGGCAGCCTAGGGGTAAGGTGTCAGACTTCTGTGCTGGCGTCCGGGGTTCAATACTCAGTCGCGGTAAAGATTTATCTGATTACCAAACCCTTCCTTCACCTCTGACAAGACATCTTGTGAATGTGGGGAATGCCATGCCTCCACCGTGGTTATTCGGATCCCACGTTAAACTGTAGGTCCTTCATTTCATCTCACAATCACCCTACCATTACATATTAGCGTAAGTGCGTGTAACCCGAACGGATAGTAAGACGTGGTGCTAATAATAATAATAATAATAATAATAATATATTATGTATTATATAATAATAATCAGTAATAATTTGTATCCCAGCATTTCCAACATTGGTTTTGAAATGTTCTTAGTTGTCAAAAAAATAAATCACAAGCCAAATAGTATTTTCCTCTATTTATGTTTTGTCTTCTTTCGATTTTTTCGATTCAATCTTTCGGAGCTCGCCGGTTAAAGAATCGATTTGTGAATCAGACAGGTAGATTTGAATCGATATAAAAATCGATCAATTGAGATTAAATATTATATTTTCGTCAATATCGACCAAAGGCAGAGAGAGACGCGCGGACGGATGGCGTGGTGTAACGTCTGGGGTCCTATGAGGTTAGGGGGGAAGGAATTCTCACAAGCTTCCTCTACGTTCATTAGAATATTATATTTAAATAAATATAAAGGTGATCATAAAGTGTTACCATTATAACTACTTTGTGAATATAGGTACAGTAGCTCCATGACTTCTTTGGTGCTGATTGACAGCTCACAGCTGACTTCTGACAGTCAAAATTTAGGTATATACCTAAATATTTACTCTCAGAAGTGACAGATGCTTAACATATGTTTTTGCAGATCATCTGGTTTAGCGTAGGGATGTGTAATTTGGTCTGGTAACTTTTTAAAGCTGTCAGTCAGCACCAAAGAAGCCATAGGGGCTACTGTAGTTATCCGACAGCCTAGCCGCAGTAATATATATTTACATTGAAGATCCTAGGTTCAGTTCTTGGCATGATAGATAACATTTCAATTGCGGATTCTCATTCTAAAATGGTGAAATGATGGTCAGGGGATGGCATTATAGATGGTCTATTAGAATTAAACTAGTTTGTAAGGCGTGTGCTAATTATTTCACTGTAAAGGCCTATTTTCACGAATAACGCCTGATAAAGAAGATATAATTCAGAGGGAAAAAATACCCATCTGCGTAGAAGGAAAGTAGGGAACCATTTATGAGATTGGGGTTTGAATACCGGTAGGGTCTACTGATGATATTTTTTTTCCTATATGGTTTCTCACTCTCCTTCCATCCAAATGCGGGTATATTACCTCTAAAACGCTTCCCTACACGTTACTACCCCATTAGAGCAATGATTATGTACACCTATAACTTGAACAGGAACCCGCCTCGGTGGCGTAGTTGGCTAACGCGCTTGTCGTGTTGAAGCTCGGCTGCTGAGGACGGGGAGATCGAGGTTCGAATCTCAGGTCGGGTGAACTGGGGGTGGTTTTTCCTAAATGGTTTTCCACTCTCCCTCCACCTAATGCGGGTTCACTTCCTCTAATTCAACCTTCCTAATTCCTAAACCATTAGAGTAATTAGTACTTAAAGCGTATAACCCTAACGGCTAGTAAGATGCGGTGCTAAATATTATTATTATTATTAACTTGAACAGGTAGTAAGACGCGGTGCTAAATATTATTATTATTATTAACTTGAACAGGTAGTAAGACGCGGTGATAAAAAAACACAAAAAAAAACTGATAAAGTTCTAGCGCTACACACCCAGCTTTATCGCTTAAATATTTTCTAACTTAATAGCAGGAGGACCCTGAGTGCAAATAATAAATATCTAAGGAGATAGTCCCTTTTAGTTATATTGTCTAAACGACATTTCGACCTATCAGGATATTGATTATGTGACCTTTCCCTCCAACCACTGAGCCTTCACGATAAAAACAAGCAACATTTCGGGGAGCTTTCCCTTCCCTGTTAGTTCCCATTCAAACCCTTCCTTTTGAATTTATAAATCCCCCCCCCCCCAACCCAACCTTTCATTTTCTTAAGGAAGCAAAGGTTAATTAGAGCAATCGTCATGTAAATCAGCACAATATATCTTAGAATGTCTAAAGCAATGATTAATTAGTATTTTTTGCCTTTGAAAAGCTGGTCGGGATTCGATTCCCTGAAGGTTGCAATAGAGAGCGATTTACCCCATGTACAACTTTTAATTTTGATATCATTTAATTCTCTTCACATTTTTTATATACGTATATATGCACCCCTAATATATTTACGTGCATCTCGTATATAGTTATATTCAACCCATATATATATATTCATCTCACATATATTAGGAATGCTATTATCTGGAACGAAGACATACCATAGAAAAATGATACAATATTGGGTGACCTGGTGGTCTAGGGGTAAGGTGTCAGACTTCCGTGCTGGGGGTCCGGGGTTCAATCCTCGGTCCCGGCACAGATTTATCTGATTACCAAACCCTTCCTTCACCTCTGACAATACAGCTTGTGAATGAGAGGAATGCCAGGCCTCCACCGTGGTTCAGATTCCACCTTAAACTGTAGGTCCTTCATTTCATCTCACAATCACCCCACCATTACACATTAGCGTAAGTGCGTATAACCCGAACGGGTAGTATGACGCGGTGCTAATAATAATAATACATTATTTTAGATACTGAACCTATAATCGCACAGAGTTATTTTAGTTTTTCAAAAGTGACCCCGGTGGTAGGCATGATTGCATAATACATAATACACACTTCTATAAATATTAATAGACATAGACGGGATTTAAAAATAAAGACCACTATAAGTATATGTGTGTTATGTAATCAAGACTACTGGGCTCAATTTCGAAAAACTTGAAGAACCTGTTTCAATTGAAGGTTCAATATCTATAAAAGTGTATTATTTGTATGTGTTTCTTTGTATCAATACAGTAGTATTCCTAATTGTAGAGTTGGGTGAATTTGTTGAACCATGAGAAGATTTTTCAGATCCTGGAGAAAATAAATGTAGGTCAGCTGACATTGACAAAAGCACACTAGACGCATCTTTTATCTTTAAAAATTGGCAACACATCTCAAAATAGACAGCTGAAGGAACAATGACTTGGCGTATTATTACAAGAATACAGATTTAGAAATATTTTAACTGTCGAATAAGGTTCTTCCTCTTGTGTATTGATTAAAGTATTGGGTGTTCTCTCCTATATTAAAGTAGTGAGTGTTCTTTCTAATATTAAAGAATGGGGTGTTCTCTCCTATATTAAAGTATCGAATGTTCTCTCCTATATTAAAGTATTGGGTGTTTTCTCCTATATAAATGTATTGGGTGTTCTCTCCTCTATTAAAGTATCGAATGTTCTCTCCTATATTAAAGTATTGGGTGTTCTGTCCTATATTAAAGTATCGAATGTTCTCTCCTATATTAAAGTATTGGGTGTTCTCTCCTATATTAAAGTATTGGGTGTTCTCTCCTATATTAAGGTAATGGGTATTTTCTCCTATATTAAAGTATTGGGTGTTCTCTCCTATATTAAAGTATCGAATGTTCTCTCCTATATTAAAGTATTGGGTGTTTTCTCCTATATTTAAGTATTGGGTGTTCTCTCCTATATTAAAGTATTGGGTGTTCTCTCCTATATTAAAGTATCGAATGTTCTCTCCTATATTAAAGTATTGGGTGTTCTCTCCTGTATTAAAGTATAGGATGTTCTCTCCTGTATTAAAGTATTGGGTATTCTCTCCTATATTAAAGTATTGGGTGTTCTCTCCTATATTAAAGTATTAGGTGTTCTCTCCTATATTAAAGTATTGGGTATTTTCTCCTATATTAAAGTATTGGGTGTTCTCTCCTATATTAAAGTATCGGTGTTCTCTCCTGTATTAAAGTATTGGGTGTTTTCTCCTATATTAAAGTCTTGGGTGTTCTCTCCTATATTATTATTATTATTAGCACCGCGTCTTACTACCCGTTCGGGTTATACGCACTTACGCTAATATGTAATGGTAGGGTGATTGAATCGAATGTTCTCTCCTATATTAAAGTAGTGGGTGTTCTCTCCTATATTAAAGTATCGAATGTTCTCTCCTATATTAAAGTATTGGATTTTCTCTACCATATTAAGCTAGCTAATTTGTCATGTGCTGATACAACGCTATTTACAGAAGAAATAACACATATTTTGTTACTATTTGATTCTAGAGCTTATGATTTACTTTTATTTAAATTTTGAAGTACAAATCATTCTTCTTTCATCCATCAGTTAAAAATTACCCATCTTTTATTTTTGTAAGAGTTGATGAAACTAAGACTATAAACATATACATTCTTTGAGTTCTTACGACCGTTGTGGGGTTCCATCTATTTCAGGG
Source organism: Timema douglasi (assembly GCA_901482245.1). Classification (NCBI taxonomy): domain Eukaryota; kingdom Metazoa; phylum Arthropoda; class Insecta; order Phasmatodea; family Timematidae; genus Timema; species Timema douglasi. Next base: position 15,377 of record CABEEJ010009152.1, read on the forward strand.
GCTTTCAGAATAAAACAATGGGGGTCTATAATCTAGAGATTACTGAGAACAACATGATTATCATTTTACAGGGTTAATGAATTTAAATATTTAGAAGAATTTAAATTTGAAATAACGATATTAAATTAGAAATTATGAAATTATTATTATTATTATTATTATTATTATTATTATTATTATTATTATTATTATTATTATTATTATTAGCACCGCGTCTTACTAACCGTTC
>CABEEJ010009153.1:0-20018 GCA_901482245.1 Timema douglasi
GGGGGGGGACCAAAAGAGTAAAACCAACTTGAAACTTGAGTCAGAGGACACATAAAACGTCAAGATCTATCATAATCTAGAGATATACAAGATATATTAAACATTGTTACTACAAAATACTAATATTTGCGATTGAAAGTGAAGTTGGAAACTAGACCAAAATATATTATAAAATAAACAAAAATGTGCGTGCCTTTCATGTCTAAACTACCAATAGAGATTAAAAATTTACTGAAATCCACTCGGAGAAACTAAATATATCCTATTAGACGTAAAACGTCGGGTTGAAATATTCTCGTTATTTCTGTCGGAATATGGTAAAATTACCACACGGCTCAAACCTATAAGCCACCAAATCAATCTGTCTCGCTTTTCAATTACGACTCGCGACTTGACAAACAGATTAACAATGACAGCAGCAATACAACAATCTACAACATTGCTCCATTCGAACTTGGTACACGTGCTTTGAATCGGAAACCACTTGTTTTCTTCTTACATAATTTATTTTGCCTTCACTCGAGTTTTCATTTCCTACAAAAGTTTCAATTGCATGTGTTTTTTTGGTTTTTTTTCTTCTTCCTCCCTCTCAAACCGACCCCATCCTTCTTCCACTCTTGTTTTGTTTCCAAGTTTGTTAGAAGTTCGTTTCCTCCAAGTTGTTGAAAACCTTTCCCCCCTCCCCAACTTCCATTTCCCTCCTTAACAACTCTCGGAACCCAAGTGATGCCCTGAGGTGACACACTAAAGGCAAGTTTCTCTATACACGGTCCTCTTGCAGTGTGGCAAGCAAAGCAACTCTCCGAGGAGAAATGTCTTCAAAAGTAGTTGTGGTGCGAGTTAAACGGCGTCGAAAAGATGCAGGAAGTCACCGAGTCTGGTGTATTTTTAATATCATCACATAGGGTGGCAAACTGGTGTCGCCTGTTTGACTCTAAGTTAAATGTATCGTTATTCTTTTGTTAGGCTCGGTCGCCTCTGTAGTCTAGTAGTCAGAGTTTCCGGCTATAGATCCAGAAGTCCCTAGTTCGATCCAAGGCGCTTACAGAATATTTTTGCGAATGTCTGGAACGGGGTTAAACTCAGCCTCACGAGGACAAATATTTGAATACATAAGTAGCAGCTCCGATTTAGAAAACTGAGACTAACGGCAGGATGGTTCGTTCTGCTGACCACACGATGTCCTCTATCCACATATGTTGGTACTATCACCTCTAACAGCGGCAGCTGCTCGGTCAGTATGGCTCGATGGCGGACTTACACAAGGAATTTTTTTTTCAATTTTATTTAAAATCGTGCATAGCGCATAGTGTGGACCTTATAGTAGAAAGTCCTTAGTAAAAACACAACTGTTCATAATGAATCGTTATGATTAAAGTAAGACTACATAACTTTTTTTTATCTATACAAGTTGTTTCTTTACTCTAGTAGATAAGGTCTCTAATTTTCAATCGAAAAACAACGTTCATTAGATTGTATATTTTGAAACATTGAAGTTGTTTGATTAAGTAGTACCAGTACTGTTTGATTCTTTCTCTGGTTCCGATTTTATTATTGTCATGAATAGTAGGGTCAGAAGAACAGTAGAAGTTAGTTCCTAAAGTTAATAAATTCATTTCGATATATTTATCCATCAAGTCATGTTGTCTGCAACTTTCACTTTTGAAGGATATTATCAATATTTAAAGAATGGCAAAAAAATAACAAAGTAAAATGTTATTAATGTTGGCCGCAAATAAATATGTTTGAATTTTCTTTATCGTTCTTCCAACCAAAATCAAGGGATAATTCTCAATAACAGAATCAAGAATTTACTATTTCCCCTTAATTGTCAATCATATCTGCAATCGTTGTCATTATCAGTAAAACAAAGACAATTCGTTGACAACAAACAAGTACGACTAGTATAAGAAAGTGCGTATAACCCGAACGGGTAGTAAGACGCGGTAATAATAATAATAATAATAATAATAATAGTATAAGAAATTTCAAATATGAACAAAGAATTTTCAATCTGTGTATACTGGCGTCTTAAATAACTTGGGAAGGTGACCTGGCGGTCTAGGGGTAAGGTGTCGGACTTCTGTGCTGGCGGCCGGGGTTCAATCCTCGGTCCAGGCACAGATTTATCTGATTACCAAACCCTTCCTTCACCTCTGACAAGACATCTTGTGAATGTGGGGAATGCCAGGCCTCCACCGTGGTTCGGATCCCACGTTAAACTGTAGATCCTCCATTTCATCTCACAATCACCCTACCATTACACATTAGCGTAAGTGCGTATAACCCGAACGGGTAGTAAGACGCGGTGATGATAATAATAATAATAATAATAAATGACTTGGGCTTCTGCTTGCATTCATATTGGCTGATAAGTCTTATGCCTAAGGATTGTTTAGGCAAAAGTCCATGCATAGTGCTCAAAAGATTAATTAAATCTATTATTGATTAAAGCTATCACTGAAAGTAATGTGTTTCATACGCGTTGTGCCTTATGCACTATTTGTTATTGCGCTATGCTTGAATCTAAACTTAGCTATTAAGACTTTACATAATAAATATCAATTGGATTTAAATAGCAAAACTATTATTTTTGTAAGTTACGGTTGCATCCGTATCTAGATATCAAGTTATTTTAAATTTAAAAATGGAACCTGGACACGGGAATCGAACCCGGAACCGTTGCCTTAGTACGCCAATGCTCTAACCACTGAGTTATCAAGGAATCGTCCCGTTAGTCACAGGCCCTGCCTTAAAATATGAGTGAAGAATGACCGTGGGGGCGGAACGATTCCTGGATAGCTCGGTGGTTAGAGCATTGGCGTACTAAGCAAAAGGTACCGGGTTCAATTCCCGTGTACAGGTGTAATTATTAAATTTAAAAGAATAAGATCAATTGATAACGACCACTAGTTTAGATTTCACAACGCTCGGTTAGCGCTTACGTCCACATTAACGTTTAACCATTCTGTCAAATTGTTTTCAATACATTACATATTATTAAAATAGGATATGTAGTTTGGCTCGTTTTGTAAACAATTAATGATTATTGGTATAATGATGATGAATTTGATGATATGTATGTATAGTACTCAACCCGAATGTTGGTTAGATCCTCAACAGTTCCACCGTCAACTGTACAGCCTAGGAAGTACTGAAGAGGCGTACTAGGGAAATGAGGAGTGAGGTAGTTTCCCGTTGCTTTCCTCAATGAGCCAGAAGGTACCATTGCATGTCAGTCTGCAAAGCCACCAAGTGACCCTACACGCGACACCTTTACCCAATGCATCACAGGGTCTAATTGTATATTGGATGTTAATGTTATATCTGGTCACTTTCATATCTTTTCCACTCTCCCTCCACGCAAATTCGGGTACACTTCACACCTCTAAAAACATTAGTGTAATTAGTACATAACCCGCCTCTGTGGCGTAGTTGGCTAACGCGCTTGTCGTGTTGAGCTCGACTGCTGAGGACGGGGAGATCGAGGTTCGAATCTCGGTTGGGTGAACTGGGGGTGGTTTTTCCTAAATGGTTTTCCACTCTCCCTCCACGCAAATGCGGGTTCACTTCCTCTAATTCAACCTTCCCAATTCCTAATCCATTAGAGTAATTAGTGCTTAAAGCGTATAACCCGAACGGATAGTAAGACGCGGTGCTAAAATAAATAAGTGAGACTGCAGTAACAACTGGTTCTATCCCATACCAGAATATATAGGTAATTGTACACACAAGATCTGACCAGAGATGGACCAATAGATATTTAAACAAACAAAAATAAAGAGAAATATAGCAAGCAATTATCAAGTAAGCCATACCTTACCACGCGCGTTTGAAATTTCACCAACATAAACATATTTTAATTTGTTTTCAAAACAACTCCATATACGCCATACTACCTTAATCCTATATATTATTTCTGTTGTCGACATTTCTTTTTCTCAACTAATACAAAGCCTACAGCGATGAATAAGGTATCAGTGGATAGGATTTTTGTACAGGCTTATGAAATAGTATACTCAGTTTACGTTAAAACACATTGTTTAAAATAAACTCTCTTTGCTATTTTGTGGATACACTTCACTGAGTATTTAATTTCAACAACCCAACAAAAGACTAAATCTTTTTTTGGGGGGAGGGGGGGCGGGGAGGTTAAATGTGCGAAAGTTTCGCAAGGGTTTACTGATATATCTATATTAAATTAATCCAATAAAATAAATTTAGTGATCCAAAAGGATTAAAAATAATATACTTAACGGACGGTTAAGTTACAATAGCATTAACGTGACATCTTAAGATTGGGCACACCACATTTTGTTTTGTTTTCCACCACGCGGGACATCATCTTGATGTCAGTCCACGGTGCACACCGTTGAGGATTTTATGAGAAATGACAAAAATAAATTATTACATAATGTTCATGTATGTAGATGTTTTTGGAACAGTGTGTATCTCAGACGTATGGAATCTCTTGTTACCACTATTTAGCTATCAATACACTGATTTTCGTAAGAATGACTGGGAGGCCATCTTTTCTAAGAGGTATTATTTCCATTGCTTCCAATACCAGTGTATAACACACACTCTTAACAGATGTGTGAACAAATTATACATTCTGACTAATCCCTGTGGCTTTACCTACCGGTAGGAAACCCAATCACTAATCTAAGCGACTCCGGGTCGATCTCTGACTAGCTATAAATTAAGTAACTTAGTATTTATGAAGTTTTTGCGGTCGACTAAGGTTTCATTTCTTGATCGAGAGTTGAGGGTAAATTATTATTAATATTATTGTTTCCTGAGTTTTGAGTGAGAAACGGGTACACTCTGTTAACCCTGAACGGTATCAGTCTCTCCTTGACAGCCTAAGATATGGGTCTATCCTTAAGCTACGCCATAGTGGAAATGTACGAGATAGGCTTGCTAACTTTCAGGGGGAACGGAGTGTACTTTCCAAGCTCTACCCTCCATATATTATTAAAGTTAGACATTTTTACAGGCAGGATTAGTTGTGAAAGAATGTGTTTGATTCTCACGCTAAAGTTTGGAGTTTGAACACCAGCTAGACACATTAGGGGCTATTTTCCTCACAAGTTGGTTCCCCATGTTATCTTTAGGCACGTGTAGGTGTAATTTTTCTACAGTTCACTCTCCTCATAATTTTCATTTTAAGAGAGTTATGTAACTATTATTGTGTCATACTCATCTCATTCGATCAACATGTAGGCCTACAATGTACAACGTGTGCAACCATAGGATGGTATAATTCGACAATAAAAACAATTTGAACAAATGTATACTTATAAGCTATAAATATTAATATAAAATAATATGACGCAATTACAACAAAGTAATGATGAAGCAATAGTATGTATTTTATTTCTCTTGGAAAATTACAACAAAAAAACGACTTTGTTCTTCTGTGCACGCATTGAGTAATTACATAGTTATTTATAGTGAAATGAATAAATAAGTATTGGTATGGTCAAACCATTCAACTTGAAACATAAAGGAAATATTCCTGTGTTTGAATAATAGCTTTAGAGTGTAGCTATTGAATTACCTATACGGTCTAGGGGTAAGGTGTCGGACTTCTATGCTAGCGTCCAGGGTTCAATCCTCGGTCCCGGCACAGATTTATCTGATTAGCAAACCCTTCCTTCACCTCTGACAAGACATCTTGTGAATGTGAGGAATGCCAGGCCTCCACCGTGGTTCGGATTCCACGTTAAACAGTAGGTCCTCCATTTCATCTCACAATCACCCTACCATTACATATTAGCGTATGTGCGTATAACCCGAACGGGTAGTAAGACGCGGTGCTAATAATAATAATTACCTATACTTAGAGGACACAGTTTAGTGGACTAATCTGAAAAAACTGTGTTAATGTTATAACAAAAGTCTGGAGCGAAAGTGAAAAAAGAAAACATTACAATGTTAGTAAGCGATTAATATATCATTATGTTTATTAGAAAATAGGCGGAAAATTATTATAAAAGTAATCACTGGCAGTTAAAATTTTACAACTAACATAAATCGAAAATACTTTTAACCCGATATTTACCTTAGCTGTGGGCTAGATCGTTAAGACACCGTTTCACTCCACAGATAATGTTTAATTTGGTAGGTAATAGGGCTCAAACCCGGCATCACATTTTAATGTGTATTTCTGTAGTCTCGGTTGAAAAGTAGTGAAATTATTAAAACCAGTGAAACCATTTTTCTGTAATTTTAAAAAATGCTAAAAAAAGAATTAAAAAATTATTTTAAAATAAAAAAATAAATCTTTTACTGATCCCAATTTTGCAGTTTTCAAGTGAATAGTACGGAATAGTAGTGAATAATACTATTTATAGTTTAAGTGTAATCGTTTATCTGGGCAGAATGTTTTGTAAAAATGGAAGGATGGATGGTGAAATCGACAGACAAGTGAATGCATTTCGGAGAGTAGTTGGATGTCTGTGGACTATTGCAAAGAATTAAATAGTATTGAAAGAGGCAAAGATGGCAGTATATAAAAGTGTATTACCGCCAACATTTTTTTATGGAAGTGAAGCGTGGGTTTGTCAGGAGAAACACAAGAGCAAGGCGAATGCAGTTGTAATGAGATATCTAAGAAATGTATGTGGAAAAGCTCTAATGGACAGAGTCAGTAATGAATGAGTGCAGAAGATGAGCAGTTTAAAAGGAAATCCAATTTATCAATGTGTTTAAGCATGTTGAGAGGACGAGTGTGGATCGAGTGACGAATCATGATGAAAGTAGTGTGTGTGTGTGTGTGTGTGTGTGTGTGTGTGTGTGTGTGTGTGTGTGTGTGGATCAAAAGGAAGGGGCAGGCCATGTATATTCCATTCACTGTAGGAGTTACTCTCTGAAAGTCTTTTTTCCTACCAATATCCTACTATATAGTAGATTTATGGTAGGGAAAAAGGCCTTTCAGTAGTCAATTCCTACGGTGAATGGAATATAAGACGTGGTTAAATGTTGTGAACGAATGAATGAAGAAGAGAAACATTAAAAGTTTAAAAAATAAAAGAACCATATACGACTCGGTGTATAAATGTGGTTGAAGCGGAGTATGCAAGGATAGCTAAGTGTGGAGAAAGTTAATGAGGATGTATTAAGTATGGAGTTACAGTTTTTTTTAGCAATATGCACAGTTTCTTGCCTACCTTGTAAGGAAACGGAGTGATTATGTGTGTGTATGTATGTATGTATGTATCTTCGTATGTGTCTATGTATGTATGTATGTATGTATGTATGTGTGTATGTATGTATGTGTGTATGTATGTATGTATGTATGCATGTATGTATATTGGTATGTATATATGTATGTTGGTATGTATATATGTATGTATGTATGTGTGTGTATGTATGTATGTATGCATGCATGTATGTATGTGTGTGTATGTATGTATGTATGTATGTATGTATGCATGTATGTTGGTATGTATGTATGCATGTTGGTATGTATGTATGTGTGTGTATGTATGTATGCATGTATGTATGTGTGTGTGTATGTATGTATGTATGTATGCATGCATGTATGTATGTATGCATGTATGTTGGTATGTATGTATGCATGTATGTTGGTATGTATGTATGCATGTATGTTCGTATGTATGTATAGCATGTATGTTGGTATGTATGTATGAATGTATGTTGGTATGTATGTATGTGTGTATGTATGTATGTATGTTGGTATGTATGTATGTGTGTATGTATGTATGTATGTATGTGTGTATGTATGTATGTATGCATGTATGTATGTTTGTATATATCTTGGTATGTATATATGTATGTATGCATGTATGTATGTTTGTATATATGTTGGTATGTATGTATGCATGTATGTATGTTTGTATATATGTTGGTATGTATGTATGTATGTTGGTATGTATATATCTATGTATGTATGTGTATGTATGTGTATGTATGTATGTATGTATGTATGTATGTATGTATGTATGTAATGTATGTATGTATGTAATATTATGGTTATTCGGGTGTGTGGTGGGCTCTTAAGTGTTTCTTGTTTCCACATATTCTCCAACTAGGGGTACTTTATTCCTTTGAATCCCAATGGGTTGATAAGTATATAAGTCTCCTCGTGGAGCTAAATACTACTGATTTGAAATTCACATAACTTTAGAAACCAATCTTATCGTGTGTTAAAGCCCCTGGAAATCCATAATAAATAAACATAAGGTGTAATTTGGCCTAATATTTTTGTTAAGTTAGTTTACATGATGCGAGCCACTTGCTTACCATGTAGGGTGACTACAAAACTTTAAATGTATAATTCCATAACTTTTCTACTTTTTCCTGACACCATTAAAAAAAATCCTGACTCAACCTTTACGCAGTTTTCTTTATGAATGGGCAATTTTTATTTTTGTTACATTGATCACATTTTTTTTTAAATATCCTAACAGCTACTAATTTTTTTTTACAGTTGACTACCTTAGTTAATGTTTGAGGTATTAGTTGTATCCCTGTGTTTAAATTTGTTAACAGATAAACCCTGTTTTACTTCTAGTGTTAAGAGTGCCGCATTTAGGCAATGTATTTGTTAACAACGATAAATAAAATCTCTCACTTTTGTTTAAATGTTTAGCTGTAGAGTTAGTCAGGTATTTAAATTCCCTGATATAAAACAAAGCCCTGACTTCCAGGTTTTCCCTGTCAGTATCTGACCTAACTGGGTGGGCATCTACTGGGATCTGCTGTACTCACGATTGCTGTTAGCGGAGTAGTCAATGGTCTAGGTTATAAATATCGTTATTTTTGTTAATGTCCGAAAAACGTAGAGTTCTTATTCACAAGGTATTAAGATAATTTTCTTTGATATTGTATGATGAATGCTCCAGAATTAGGAGGAATTGAACAGGGCAAAGAGAATGTAGACATAGGAATGGCTGCGTAAGAGGAATTTAGGAGGCTCATCCACTGATGTTGCTATGTTTTAGTCGAATATTATTATTATTATTATTATTATTATTATTATTACCGCGTCTTACTACCCGTTTGGGTTATACGCACTTACGCTAATGTGTAATGGTAGGGTGAGTGTGAGATGAAATGAAGGACCTACAGTTTAACGTGGAATCCGAACCACGGTGGAGACCTGGCATTCCCCACATTCCCAAGATGTCTTGTCAGAGGTGAAGGAAGGGTTTGGTAATCAGATAAATCTGTGCCGGGACCGAGGATTGAACCCTAGCCGCCAGCATAGAAGTCTGACACCTTACCCATAGACCACCAGGTCACCTCGAATATTATTTCTGGGGAGGGGGATGAAATATTGAAAAGAAGTCGACAGTTAGTCTATATTTGAAAATAGAAAGTTCTGTTAAAAATATTAACCGTGCCCAGGAAGTTCCGACGACCTAACGCTGTCTTGTTTATAAACCTATTTGTACGCAAAATCCCTAATCCTTATCATTATTATTTTCCACAAACACGTTCAAATAAACGGTATTTTTAAAAAAAAAAATGGCATTGATAGTTTTTGTAACATTTCCGAGCTATAGTAGTCGTCCTAGTAACGAAGCTGAAGAGTGTAGGAAGTAAAGTTCGTCACCGTTAGAGTGCGTCGTTGACACATCCCCCCACCCCTTTCCTCCTCCAGTATCTGCTTCAGCAGTAGCGCTGTCAAGACGCGCCATCATTTGTAACCCACGGCCTGAACAACATGTCACAATATTTCAAGGAAACATCAATACTGCACTTCTAGAAAAAAAAAAAACTTTTTACAGATGTTCAATAATGGTGGAAGGATCTTCTTGTTTCGTTTTTTTCTCGTGTATGTGTTTTTTCTTTGAAAATATAAATTCTAAGAGTTATTTCTTTTAACGTGCAAAGAAATTGAACTTTCAGTGCTTGACAGGACACATTCTGTTATGGTGGTGTATTTACGAGAAAAACAAAAAAAAAAAATGTGGAAAGTTTTTAGACGGGTTGAAAATAAAGGCAAAAGATACAAGATAATGTTTTCCCATCTTCGATAGTTTGAAAGAGTGTATTTTATCTTCATTTTAAGTTGCCAGTTGTTGTTTTTTTTAAACGAAAGTAAAATTAAAATATGGGGCAGATTTTAGAAGCTGCGTGATAGAGTCTCAATCATGAGAATGGGTTCAAGTGATAAATGTTAAAACATATTACCTTTTACTTTTGTAGCGCAGTCTCTTTGTAATAATAAATAAGAGACAATTATTCTGAAAACTTTTTTGTCTCGATCAGTAAAGTAAAACAATACCCCAAAGTTTAGGTTTAAATTTGGTACGTTTACTGTAAAACACGCATGCAAGAAAAATAAGAGGATTTTTTTTTATTGAAACCTCGTCTTCCCGCAGTGAGATGATATGTTGATTGTGATTATGAAATAGTGGAGTCAGGATTGATCTTAAACATAACTTGAGCCTAATTAACCTTAAACCTGTTGATAGTTGGGATAATTCCCCGTTTCGGGAAATATACTCATGGTGCCATCCGTGAATCGAACATGGGACTCCTAAGTTTGAAGCCACTTGTAGCTCAGTTGTCTGAAGATTGTGTGTTGGATTGTTTAGTCAGCAGAGAGTTTCTGCACACTGGCCAGTCTATCTTTAGGTACATCCGGAGTTTTCAGTAGATCCTCATCACTATATTATAACGCCACATGGCTGACCCACTTCCAGATGAGCTAGAAACTTGAAATTTAGCAAACTTATAGCTTCTAGCCTGTAACCGACGGGAAAATTCCAAAAAGTTAAAAATGTTAGTTTATAACTACAGAAAAAAAAGTTCAAAATAGTGGAACAACTTTGTCGGTGCGGACCTTTATTTGGAGGCCTCTTGTGGCTAAACAGTAAGACCTATCAAAAAACGGATTGCACCACAGCTAGATTTTTTGATTTTAGGTAAATTTTGCACATTTTTAAAAAAATTTTGGACACGCTTATGGGACAGCTATAATCATAAAATTTTAAAACTAAATCAACGTTAAAAACAACGCTAGAATTACATTAGTTTACACTCACTGGGGGTTTGGGGGCGGAGCCCACAACGAGCAAAGCGAGTTATATTATATAATGTTATTTCATATATACACTTTTATTGTATTTAGTTTCAACACTACTTTTGTGAGTATGTCCCGAACGGGTGTGATAACAATAAAAATACAAATTTTAATATTTGATCTTTTCCCCCAACAAACTTTGATTATTGTTATGAACTTGAAATGTTTTAATATGTTAACGCCGTGCCGACCCTTTCAAGGTTGTAAGGTAACGCATACTCATTATATTAAAACTACGAAAGAAGAATCACAAGTATAAGGACATTAGCTTTTTTCCTCACACACAATTCGTGAAATTAAGTGAGTAGTACCACATAACTCTAAATATAGGAAGAACCAATGGAGGAAGAGCCACTGTCATCATTGATTTAACTTTTAAAACAGCCTGGAAAATGTACGGATAAACCCTTAAAAAAAAAAAAAACAGTTAGGAAAATATTTAAATTAAACGGCTCAAAACCCCCGTGGTTTAAGCTCTAAAATGCGTCCCACTCAGAATAGACTGGATTGCCGATGGCAGGGAGGTCGGGTGTACTGGTGCACTGAGAATGTTTTTTCCCTAAATGGTTTTACATTCGCCCTTTACGTAAATACCTTATACATCCCTAAAACATTATAGTGATTAGTACTTAGCCCTAACGGGTGATAAAACGCCGTGCTAAAAGTAAGCTTTTTTTTTATTTCAAAGCTACACTTATGATGCAAGAATTATTTTTAAGAGATGGTAAATTGATTTTGTTTAAATACTCGCCTGTAGACCCTAGAATTTTTACTTGTGTACTTTTCTCAGACACTTAAAGATATTCATCTGAAGTTATTTCATAATATCTGAGAAGGAATTGTGAAAAGGTGGTCGTCAATATTTTGACAGTTGACATTTGGTTACACAATTTCAGAGAATTGATTTTTAAAAGAAGAAATGTAATTTTCTTAGAAGAAATTACTAATATGCTTGTCTGTTTTGTCTTGTTCACGAAACAAAATTAAAAAAGAGTAATATGGAAGAGGTCGGTGACCTGGTGGTCCAGGGTTAAGGTGTCAGACTTCTATGCTGGCGGCCGGGGTTCAAACCTCGGTCCCGGCAAAGATTTATCTGATTACCAAACCCTTCCTTCACCTCTTACAAGACATCTTGTGAATGTGGGGAATGCCAGGCCTNACAATCACCCTACCATTACACATTAGCGTAAGTGCGTATAACCCGAACGGGTAGTAAGACGTGGTGCTAATAATAATAATAATATGGAAGAAGAAATGAAACTGTGAAATAATCTAAGTATAAGTTTTTTATGGGTGAATATCTCACAGAAATTCAAGTATTACTATAATAATAGTTAAAACAAACTTTTTACTGTGACAGACAGTAATAAATAAATTTGGGCTGAACACATCCTTTAAATAGGCCTATTTTACTTCCATTATTTAAGGCGAAAATTAAACACTTTTATGGTTAAGGTGTTACGTTTTCATCTAAGTATTTAACAAATTTGTATTTTAAAATAACTTTGTTCTCCGTACTTCGCAAACAACTAGCCATCTTGACTGTACGTATAATCATAATGGAGCTGGAAAGAGGAACATAGTATTCATACCTAGCGTTTGCGTGGATGGAATGTGTCAAACTATTTAGCAAACCACTTCAACACACACGGTCGGGATTTGAACCCTCACATTTGTCACCAGCATACCTGACAATACGAAACTGACGAAATTTCCTACTGAAAAAATAACCAATAGTGAAAGCAAAACACAGAATTTTGAGTGTCGTTCTTATACCCAAGCGAAGCATTAAGAATATCGGTTTTATGACCAAACACAACCATATGCGTGTTGTTCTTGCATTGTGAATGTCGATCCTATAGCCAAACATAGCAATATGAATGTTGTTCTTATAGCCAAACACATCAAACGTGTCTATCTTATAGCCAAACACGGTGATATTCGTGTCGCTCTAAGGACCAACCAAACTCCACTGCCAGTGAATAGACGAGCAATTCATATCGCGAGACCATTTGTTTCACCACTGCAACTAATGTATTATTACTAGCAGTTATAGTGGTAACAACGAAGTAATTAACGGCATAATTTTAGTGAAAAATACGAGGGGGTCGTTAAGGGGGAAGTGCATCCGCAAAAAACATCGAGAGTGGGAAAATTACAGTTATAAATCATATTTGTTGAGCCACCTTTATTTCATGCTGATGAAATATTAAATTTGACCTTTAAAACATCGGCAATTCAGTCCATTGTGAGTTTGACCCACGGTTGTTTGCCTGTAGATTAGTGGGGAGGAATTTTTTTCCGTCAAAATGTATGTCCATGTGGCCATTTAATTCCCTTACAACCCACTCCAGTGACCGAAAGACCTAAGACATCACACTCGTGTTGGACTGGCTTGCTGATGACAGGGATATTCAGATTCAAACCCCGGCCTAGCCTACTGAAGGAGGTTTTCTATAAATGGCTTCCCGCTCTCCTTACACGTAGATGTGATTAGATTCCTGAACAGGTGGTAAAACGCGGAGAAGAAAAATATTATCTTACAGCTTAGATTTGTATCACGACGAAATTGGAACCATAGTCTTTTTTTAGAGGTTCAAAGAACCATTCCTCAATAATCCAGCCCACGGACAAGTTTTTGTTAGTACTAAAATAAAATAGCAAATATCACCTGAATTGTCGACGTTTCAGATTTTCCCAATGTAGATCACAAGCTTCGCCACTCCGTGTGAGGTATTGTCAGAATAAACTCTTAACCACCACAGTCTAGTCCACCCTCACTTGGGTTGTCAATGTTTCAGATCTTCCTGATGGAGATCCCAAACTCTTTTTGGAGAAGGTTCGTTACCCATTGGGAGGTATTGTCAGAATAACCTATTTATCCCCCGAGTCTAGTCCACCCTCACTTGGGTTGTCAATGTTTCAGATCTTCCTGATGGGGATCCCAAACTCTTCGTGGAGAAGCTTCGCTACTCAGTGGGAGATACCGTCAGAGGAAATTGCTCTGCTCCTGCTTCCAGTCCACCAACAAATCTTACCTGGGTCGTCAATGGAAAGCGGGTGAGTCGCATGTGGTTTGATAATTAAACTAAATACATTTTCGGGTGGATTGTAATTGGAATTGCCTCTAGGTAACTGAAATAGTCGAATCAGATGTTGAGCTTAGGTGGATCAAACCTTTAACATTACACGAGTCTGTTATTTACTATAATGGAACACAAAGTTATTCTGTGTGTCCCTATATTGATGTAGACTTGTAAACTTTTTTAAATAATATTTTGATAGTTTAATAAGGAGCGTGGTATAATAATATTAGGAAATTATAATTTAGAATAAATTATGTGAAAATGTATATATAGTTGAAAAGAATTAAGTAATGTGTGTACAATATACATAAAAACAGAGCATCATTGAAGTTGGGATTTTAAAAATATTGGCACTACAACAAGAAATAATATAGCGGTTTTATGAACTTACAATAAATATAAAATTAAGAAAATTTTTAAACGTGTTAAAAATACAAATTAAATTATTTATTATGAGAATTGATGTACACAATATAGAATTAAGTAAAAAATTTGGATGTTGCTGAGCGACGATTATAACGTTAAAGAGAGTGGTAATTTGTATAAACTAAAATATCACCCTCCGTTATAATCGTCCAGTATCAGCAAATTTCAATTATATATTCATTTTCACTTAATTTATTTAGTCTTGTAAACATTGTTTGGAAGTTGAAATTTTTCACTCTGAAAAGTCCAAAAATCCACATAGGTATTTTGGTTGAGCATTAAGACCTAAATGCTCAGGAAAAGAAAGGTAACATGTATGGTAGCAACATATCTTTGAATCGAATGATATAATTTAATAAGAGGGCCACAATTCAAATTGTATTGTCATTTGTATTTTCCCCCTCCCCTGTTTGTTCCTCTACTGCCGGACAGCTCCAACCCCTAACGTTATTAACCCGCTTGGTTTCTGACTTATATGAGCGTTTCCAAAACTTGCCTTCTCCAAGTTTAAAACTTAAATAAATACTTTATTGTACAACGTAGCTCAATGAGCTTAATGACATATTTAATATGAAAACTTCAATGTAACATTTAATATACTTCTCAGTATAAGATAAAACATGAAAACAGTTTTTCCTGATTTCTGAAATATTTGAAAAAATGTAGAAGACACGTTTTGGAACTACTCGACTCATATACAACACTGTCTACAAAACATGTTCTTATAGTTTCTTTGTAATCCTAACGGTTTTTGTACAATCTAGCAATGAAATGTTTGGAGTATGATTACCATTTGGGAAGTTTCTCTTCAGATTATTTTCCTATCGCGGCCAGGTTACTTTAGGTTCTGAGTTTTTAGGTTTAGGGACTATATTTATATTTTCCTAGAGTCTATTTGTTATGAGAAATGTGGTAGTTGACAGCTAGCAAGATGTAAAAACGGTCAAAAGAAAAACACAATTAAAAATAAGTGTTTTTATTTAACGTTTTAACTACCAATATATGGTTATGCAGATCATTAAATTTGGTGAATGTAGAGGTGAGAGTACATCTAGTAGCTTTTGTCAGTTGCCAGTTAACACCACTCCTATGGCGAATGTAATATAATATCCCCCGTTTATATAGGAGGGCCCCAAAAAAGCAACCCCAACCAGGCACAAAATTTAGTATTTAACAATGGTAAAGTAATATTAATAATTATATTATTAATATTTAATTCGTGTGGACGTATAGTTACACTAAATTTCAACCCAATGTATTACTTACTTTACCTTAACAATGGTACACAAAAAGCAAACAATTTCGACCCCTTAAAGCTCGTGAATTGCAATGATTTGAATTGAGTTAATCACTATATATAACTTATAGTTAGGCCTATAGACCCTACATTCATTAAAAATATGGAGTAAATATTTTATTGCCGAATGACCTTAATAATGTGAGTTAGTCTTCGTTCGTTGTTTCCTAGTTCTTCGGGAGCGCGCAAGAGTTAGTTTAAAAATAGCCGGCCTCGAAGTCTCAGTCAATGTAATAGTTTAAATTGGTCGAAAAAGCATAGTGGGACCCGTAACACTTTTAACTTTACTATTCGTGTTGTTTCGTATAATATGCCAATAATACCTATCAAACGTGACATTCACAGATCACACGACTCCATTATCCACCATTTGAATAATTGGAACGACCTGAGTTAATGACGTAATCGAATTACGTTATATAAAACAAAATATTTACTAGGAGCCCGCCTGTTTATTTTCACCATACAGCAACCCACAATATCACTAACAATTAATCATAACAACAAAAGACCAGACTCAAATTGTTTTAGCAAAGAGAGAGAATATTTCACAATACCTTGATAATAAAACAATTCATAGTGGTCGTAGAATCAGGGATACTTTTAGTTAATTTTGTAATGAATCATTTTAATCAAATTACTTTAACTTTGTTACGTTTATTCATAGAAAATATATCACCGGAGTAGTTTTATTTGATTAAAAAGTCCTTGTGTATTTTAAGTAAACGAAATATAAATGTTTGCGATAACTTCAAGCAATTTATTGTTAACATGCGACAAACCAGTAAAAATATTATATAAGTTACTATTTCATTGGTTGAGCCATCGACCGAGGAAAAATAAAATATAAACATTGAAAGGTGACCTTTACAATATCATTTTAGAAAGTTATTTGCCATAAAGTGTAAACACTTCTTTACTAAAAGTGGACAAAATACTCGGTTATTTAAATATTAGAGGACAGAGAAGAAAGCGTCACGCCCTTATGATTGATCGTGAAATATTACTTCCTCTCCTTCTTTTGTGGTATTTGGATATTAGATCATCCGTGAAATTAAGTTTTTTTAATATTCGTAAGAAGCAAAAGTACACTCACATTCATACACTATTAGTTGTTGTGTTTTTATTAACATACAATTTATACCTATAGGCCTACAAAGACTATTTTATATAAAATAGCTAAATATATATATAACACTATTTTATTGGCAAACTTCTAGTAGCCTATGTATAATTTATAACTGGATGAGAAATGGCAGTTTTTCGATATTTAATTGAAAACGTACATTAAAGACAAATTTAGGCCTAGGGATTAAAATGCACAGTCAAAAAGTCTAGCTCTATTGCCCAAGTCCGGGAACTTAATTGTTACACCACGTATTTTAGGTCTGACTTGCAAGACTTTATATATAAAGTCCTGTGTTTAGGTTTTAATACTTTCCCTCGACCCTTCGGAGGGATAAGAATTATGATCGAAAAAAAAAATTGAACTCGAGATTTTGATAATTAATGTCGACGTTTTATGACCCCCTGAAAACGAATTGTTTTTTGCAATGCCATCTATCTGTATCTTGGCATGGAGCCGAACACAATTTACCGAACAGGCTAACACTTGGTATCTAGGGCTTTCATAAGGCTCTCACAAAGTAATTTTTGAAATTAGATATCTAACCATCAAATTAATGGTAGTTTACTGAAGAGAAAAATAAAAATAATTGATTTTCTAAAAAGTATATCTATCAATTTTAATTAAATTTTGTATCTAGGCACTGTTTAATATTACAAACAAAATGGCAGTTCTCATTTTCCCATGAAAATTATTTTTACCGTATTTTACATACGCAGAAATTTGTAAATTTGGTCTTATCTCTTCAACTATTTGAGATAAGAAATAACGCATTTTCATTGCAATGTTGTAATATTATTAATAATAAAAATTATTTATTTCAAATGTATTTTTATGAAACTAATAATTTCTGAGCTATAAGCAAACACATTTGATACAATTTTTATGCTCTTTAGTAGACAAAGATGCTCCTCTTTTCTCAATGTTTCTGAAACGATGTATATTATTTAATAATGCTATTTGTTGTAGTGAACCAATGCATATTATTTCGCTTCACAAATGTTACGAGGTTTAGTAAATGTATCTATCCTATGATAAAAGAGAGCGTATGTATGTGCGGTGCACTGCATCATTTATGTCGTGGGCGATGTGAACATAGAGATGACAGTTTCTATATATAGTAATGCAGTATCATGACAGACCTCAGAACTCGTCTCACGCCAGGCCAGATGAAAGTGATGGCTTCCCTTGCGGTTGAATCGCCTGTTTCAGACTAATGTAGGATTGAATGTTCCATGTGATGTTTTTTTAATCACTATATGAAAAGTAATGCATTATTTTCTTTGTCTTATCGCATAAGTCTATTAAATTTAATTTGTGTAAAACGTACTTACCAGTTGTATAAATATAAGTATATTGTACATTCCAACTGACAGGAATAAGGCTTACGTTGTTTGATTACATTATGGCGCAGCTTGTAATATAGGGCCATAGTGTAATACTTCAAGGTAAGACCGCTACCTTTCAGGGTGAACGGAATGTACTTGCACTCTTTTTACTTTTTAGCACCACGTCTTACTACCCATTCGTGTTATACTCATCTACTAATTACGCTAGCGGTAATAAGGATTAGTAAGGATCTATTTTAATAAAGTGTACACGCATTTGCGTGAAGGGAGAGCGTAAAAAATGTTGAAAAATTCCCCTCAATACACCAGACCGATATTCGAACCCCGATCTCTCCGTCATCGGCAGTCTAGTCTACTGTAAGAGTAGCGCCTTAGACCATGCGGACACCAAAGCGGGTTACATGTACTCTTAGCTTAGCCAATTACAGTATAAACAAGGTAAGATTGTTACCTTTCAAGGTAAACGAAGTGTACATAGGTTCTCTGGTTCTAAACATGGGATTGAACTAAAATACAGCTTTATATTTTTGGGTAGATACATGGTATCTTAATTAAGTTGTAAATATAACTATATCAAATATACCATAAACTGTTTCAATTTAATGCGGCCTAGTTTACACTCATTTAAGAGGAACTGGTTTAAGTGCATGAGATTGAAGGAACCTAAGATTGGCCTACACTAGAGTTTGATTTTATCGTTTATAAGCTTTATTTTTAAAGTTTTTTTTATATAAAGATGGCTCGTTACAAGGCAAGAAAAACTAAAATAGGCCGCTTAGGTGAACTACAATGAAGTGAACTGTAACAATGATAATGAAAAAAAGAACTGTAATGAAAGTAGCGTATTAATTTAACAAACTGAAAACATCTTTCCATCCTTATAGATCAAGTGAAAATATAACACGAGTGAGATCAAGAACCTGAATCAAATAATTAAGTGCGGCATTGTTTTCAAACTGTCTATAATAATAATAATAATAATAATAATAATTATTATTATTATTACTGGATTTTATGGACATATTTACAAAAAGCGCTCATTAAGATCAAGAATCCCATAAAGGAAAATAAGTATTTAAAGTTAGCCCGATGAGCACAGCAAATGACTGCATCAAATAAGTATAAATTATAAAATTTAAAATTAAATTAAATATGTTGGAAGTATTTCTCAAAATGAGAAAATAACCAGATGAGTTACTCAATTGACTCCATCCGCACTATCACGTATCGAAATACGAAGGTCACCTTTAAAATCAAGAGCCAGACGAATAAAGGCATATTTGCGACACTCCACCAGAATGTGGTACACACTAAGGGGAGCATCATATAAATCACACACTGGAGGTGGATCCCCTCTTATTAAAAACCTATGGGTCAATGATGTGTGCCCAACGCGGAGCCTTGTCACGATGACCTTGTAGCAATTATTGCTCCAAGTAAACAGAATGGGGCCAGTCAAGCATAAACATCACTTACCCTATAGCACCGACTTGGCTAAGCACCTCAAAAAAACAAACAACCGACCACATAAAACACACGCGAGCAACTGTCAACAAGGAGCCTAGTGCCGCATCTCGCCGCTAGAGACCACCACCACCTCTACCATGCTCAATCCGCCCAAAAGAAAAGACGAGAAGAAGAGGGTAACTGCCAGTCTTTGCCGGAATAATGG
>CABEEJ010009154.1:0-20017 GCA_901482245.1 Timema douglasi
TGTACTCCAACATCCTCATAAATGACCATACCATCTCAGTCTTGCTTCCTCTACTATCTCATGTACTCCAACATCCTCATTACATGTCCACACTATCTCACCATTGCTTCCTCTACTATCTCATGTACTCCAACATCCTCATTACATGCCCATACCATCTCAGTCTTGCTTCTTCAACTATCTCATTATGTAATGACAATATATCGGAAACAAACGCTGTGTCGATATATTAGCTGAACTCACCATCACTAGTCACCTGTGGCCCGGTCTATTTATTCAAGAGTGTCGCTTTAGACCATTCGATCACCGAATCGAGTCAAATTATATTGAACGGATTAAAATACATCGGGAACAAAATCCGTCCGTGAGATATTATGTATCTATTTCCGAGACGAATGGATCACTTTACTCTCGAGTCTAGATAAACATCACCCACTTCGGTGGCCGCATGGTCTAAGGCGTTAATAACGTGTTGGACCAGGCTGCCGATGACGGGGAGTTAAGGGTTCAAATCTGTGTCGGATGTACTGGGGGTTATTTTTTACAAAATTGTTTTATACTATACTTCCAATTAATATAACCTTCCTAATCACTAAAACCATTAACGTAATTAGTACATAAGCGTATAACCCGAACGAGAAGTAAGACGCGGTGCTAAAGAAATATAAATATGTTAAGAGGCCAGCTCGACTCACGTGCGCTGTCTTGTCCTGAGTATCCGAACCAGACGATGTCGACTAGGGGTCACGCCGTGAAGAAGACAATGACGACTGATAAGTGAAACACTTGTCAGTCTCCGAGTCATGGCGAGCTTCCCAACTGGACTAGAGATATTCCCTCCCTCTTCTAATACCTGCCGCTGACCGGTAACCTTGTAGTTTCAGCATTGACGGAAACCTTGATCTAGCTTAGCTATCGCTTCCTCTTCAAACTCCTCGTCATTCATTTAGAACCCCCCTCTTTTGTTTGTTATGTGTTGTCAGTTTTTGTACAAAATATAAAATGTCTAGAACTATATGATTGTTGGTGACTTGGTGGTCTAGGGGGTAAGGTGTCAGACTTCTATGCTGGCGGCCAGGGTTCAATCCTTGGTCCCGACACAGATTTATCTGATTACCAAACCCTTCCTTCACCTCTGACAAGATATCTTGTGAATGTGGGGAATGCCAGGCCTCCACCGTGGTTCGGATTCCACGTTAAACTGTAGGTCCTCCATTTCATCTCACAATCACCCTACCATTACACATTAGCGTAAGTGCGTATAACCCGAACAGGTAGTAAGACGCGGTGCTAATAATAATTATAATAATATATGATTGTTACTCTCAATTTAAAATCACCTTAAAAGGTGGACACGAGGACTTGAATGTCAGACTCATCCATGGGAGGACACACACACACACGTCTCTCGCAATATTTGTAATTTAATGGACAGCGCTGAGACGCGTTACAGGCGTTTAGAAACCAGGATTATTAGAAGAAGAAAATTGTTTTTCTACTGAGGGTCGTTTTTCCTAAATGACTTCCCACTCTATTATCGCATAAATTCGGGTAGATACCCTCTTAAAAGCTTCCTTCTTTATACCTACTCCATTAGAGTAGTTGTTATCACATATGTGTGTAAACTATACAGCTAATGAGACGCGGTGATAATATAATTACTGTATATATATATATATATACGTACGGGAAGGTTCCGACCAGTTAAAAAGTTTAAATTTTAAGTTTGAATAGCTTTTTTTAAATAATAATAATATTTAGCACCACGTCTTACTACCCGTTCGGTTTATACGCTTTAAGTACTGATTACTCTAATGGATTGGGAATTGTGAAGGTTGAATTAGAGGAAGTGAATCCGCATTTACGGGGAGGGAGAGTGTAAAACCAATTTGGTGAAAACCACCCCCAGTTCACCCGACCGAGTTTCGAACCTCGATCTCCCCGTCCTCGGCGGTCGAGCTCAACACGACTAGCGCGTTAGCCAACTACGCCACCAAGGCGGGTCTTTTTTTTTTAAAAACATGCGTGATTTCTTTCATAAAACCCCCTAAAACAATTTGACATTGTCTTAAAATGTTCCATCGTGACTTTGTAAGAACATGACTTTAATCGATAGAGGAAGACTGGACATTTTCCCCGCTTAGCAGTGATAACATTTTACTTTTATTATTATAAATATCTATCAAAAGAGACAGATGCAGGTCACATGACTTGAGGTAGTAACCTTTTATAGCTGTCAAATATGTACATTGTTAAAAAAAATTGAATCTGGGTGTACACATACACACGCACACACATGAATAGCGTCTACATATATATATATACATCTACAAATATGTAACTTATATATACATAAGTTATATATATACATTTGTATAATAGTATATGGATATATATTATGTCAAGGTATATATATAATATATGTATAAATGTAGGTGACCTGGTGGTCTAGGTGTAAGGTGTCAGACTTCTGTGCTGGCGGCCGGGGTTCGATCCTCGGTCCCGGCACAGATTTATCTGATTACCAAACCCTTCCTTCAAGAATGCCAGGCCTCCACCGTGGTTCGGATTCCACGTTAAACTGTAGGTCCTCCATTCCATCTCCCAATCACCCTACCATTACACATTAGCGTAAGTGCGTATAACCCGAACGGGTAGTAAGACGTGGTGGCTAATAATAATAATAATAATAATAATAATAATAATAATAATAATAATAATAATAATATAAATGTATGTGCAATATACTAGCTTTGCTCGTTGGGGGCTACGCCCCTAAGCCCCCAGTCATCAAATTTGGCACGCTTATGGAAATTGGCTGTGCCAATATGCCTGCCAAATTTTATGATTCTAGCTGTCCCATAAGTGTGTCAGAGAATTAAAAAAATGTGCAAAATTTACCTGAAATAAAAAAATCTAGCTCTATCTCGCTAAATCTATAGCTGCTGGTGCAATCCGTTTTTTTGATAAGTCTTACCATTTATTCTCCAAAGAAAGGTCCGCACTAACCTTAAAGTTGCTTCGCCATTTTGAAATGGTTTTTCGGGGGATAAAAATT
Organism: Timema douglasi; assembly: GCA_901482245.1. NCBI lineage: Eukaryota > Metazoa > Arthropoda > Insecta > Phasmatodea > Timematidae > Timema > Timema douglasi. The sequence goes on from CABEEJ010009154.1 coordinate 3,059, forward strand.
ACAATTTTTAATTTTTTGGAATTTTCCCGTCGGTTACAGCCTAGAAGCTATAAGTTTGCCGAGTTTCAAGTTTCTAGCTCATCTGGAAGTGGGTAAACATTAATGTCAGTGAGTCTGAGTCAGCCATGTGACTTTATAGTAGTATAATTTGTGTATACTAAATATATGTATGTATGAATATAAATATATAGAGAGTAAAAACCCGGCAGTCCCAAATTCCGGGCAATGCAAACGCAATTTTAGGAAAACTGAGGGAGCGGGGGTGATAAGCGAAGTCAAAATGAATCTACTGTATTTTTATTGGTTAACACACCTAATGTAAAAAATATTTATTGTTATGAAGAAACAGTGAAAATAAATGCTTGGTGTATATTTACATGTTATAAAGTGTTTTGCTGTGTCTGAAAATAGTGTAAGTATTACAAAAAAAAAGAGTTACACTGTAAATGTAAAACTACAGAACATATTACGTGTTATATATACTGTAGGCTACATCAATTAAATAGATGTAGATTTTATAAATCTTATACAGAGTGTAATTTAAAATTTGTGAAAATAATCCGTCTTCCACTTAATCCGAATTTTCGCTAATTTGAACAGGCTTCGCTCTAAATTAGTTCGGATTCTTGAAATTCTACTGTATACTGTTATACTATTATATATATATATATATAATTTAGATAAAATTGAATCTCCTGCAGAAACAATCGGAGCCCCTTACCACCCAGCCAAGCGCACACGCGATGTGACCTTGTTGAACCAACATTCTTTTAATATTTTGTTTACAGTTCAGTTTTGTTTGTATGTTTGTTTTTAATTGGTGTTTTTAGTCAAAACAGAAATAACCCCATTTTAAAATGGACCAGGAGCACGAGACCTTGATCTGGAAGGTCATTGGTTCTCTCTTCGCGACTTCTTTTATTGGGACGTCTTTACTCTATTTGTTCGTGGTTATTACTATCGCGGTGCCATAACGGGCTATCAGGGAATAAACCTATCTCGCCTAGGGGAACAGGGGATGGAGGGTGATTATTTAAGGAAAGTCGCCTGCAGAAATAAGAGTCGTAAGCCGCTATAGTTTATTTGTGATGGAAACACATTTACAGTGAACTCCGAATCTCTCATGATCTTACCCACTTTCTCGAAACTGAAAGTCCAGGAAACTTTCAACAGGCCAGGATTAAAACCAACCACTCTGAAGGCTGTGTCTAAGGATGGGGTATCAAAACAAAAGTATCGATTCTTTACTCATTTCTAATATAGAAAAAAAGTATCGATACTTTACTTATTTTTAATATAGAAAGAAAAGTATCGATAATATTCATTTCTAATATCGAAAGAAAAATGTATCGATACTTTACTCATTTCTAATATCGAAAGAAAAAAAGTATCGATACTTTACTTATTTTTAATATAGAAAGAAAAGTATCGATATTATTCATTTCTAATATCGAAAGAAAAATGTATCGATACTTTACTCATTTCTAATATCGAATAAAAAAAAAAGTATCGACACTTTACTTATTTCTAGTATAAAAAGAAAAAAATATCGAAAACCTACTCGTATCGAAATAAAAATATCGATACCGAAAGATTAAACAGGAATTCTACTCAAAGGTTCTTGTTTGTTTTATGTGTGAAAATGTTGGTTTTTTTCTTCTATTTCATCTGGAGTTTTTTTTTTTACTTATCTAATAAAACCATACACAGCTTTTGAATTAGAATGTAATTTTATCTTCTACCTTATAGTAAATCACTACAAATAAAACTGATGTATTACAATATTATAAATAGGTTGTTTGTCTAGATCATTTCTGTACGAAGCAGCTGAAACTTTTAATCAGGCTGTCAGAATGTGGGTTTAAAAATATTACAAAATTAAGACAAATATGTCATAATACAGTAGAACTTATTTAGTTCTAGGTACAAAGGATATCTAAAAAAATTATAAATATGTAAAATTCAAATGAACCATTTTTATTAATATCTAGGATACTGGTACACATTAAAACAATAATCACAAAATATGCTACATATGAACACACGCTTTTTATAATTCATGTGTTGTATAAAATACACACACACACACAAAAATAACCTATACATACATGAAAAAACAAGAATAATGTATACACAACATATAATATTATTATTATTATTATTATTAGCACCGCGTCTTACTACCTGTTATTATTATTATTATTATTATTATTATTATTATTATTATTATTATTAGCACCGCGTCTTACTACCCGTTCGGGTTATACACACTTACGCTAATGTGTAATGGTAGGGTGATTGTGAGATGAAATGGAGGACCTACAGTTTAACGTGGAATCCGAACCACGGTGGAGTCCTGGCATTCCACACATTCACAAGATGTCTTGTCAGAGGTGAAGGAAGGGTTTGGTAATAAGATAAATCTGTGCCGGGACCNTCACAAGATGTCTTGTCAGAGGTGAAGGAAGGGTTTGGTAATAAGATAAATCTGTGCCGGGACCGAGGATTGAACCCCGGCCGCCAACACAGAAGTCTGACACCTTACTCCTAGACCACCAGGTCACCAACATATGATAACTTGGAAAAAAAATAACATACAAAAATTACAGACTGAAATCAATTTTTGCCATTACATTTGAAAAAAATTAGTTATGGCTTGTTGTGAATCGCTTTATCTTGACACAATAAATGAAATCTTCAAGTTCACTGATTGCGTTAAAAAGGCCGTGTTTTTTTAGGTCTGGTTGTGATTCAGTGAATCTTCTCAGTTTTCCCATCATTGTTAAGTTCTTCAGAAACGGATGGTATCGGTTCTTATTCTTGGATGTCTGTTCTGTCTTCTTCATCAGAAGATTATTGGATATTTCTGTTATTAACTTCTTCAAGAATCTGTCAGCGTTCCACCGTTATTAAGTTAGGTTTAAAATGAGATAAAACTTGAAAAAAAATTAACAATGTATCGGTTTCAAACTATCCTAATTTTTCTTTCTAAAATTCCAAACAAATGTTATATTATCATTGGTATGGATAGGAAATTCACGGGGAGTCGTGATGGGTTCGAACTATCAAATTTTTCGAAATAACCAATGTCATATTATCCTAATTCTACTGTATATTATAAACAAATACTATTTTTTTCGATACCGATCCAATTCCGTGTCGAACCCGTCCCTTTTGACGAATGACCGAAGCCAGAGTTTTCCCTTGATGGTTTGACGCAAATTTTGGTACATTTACTCAAAATTCAACTCTCTTAATCCCTAACGCGTTAGCGAAATTAGTACATGTGCGTATAAACCGGATGGGTAGTATGACACGTTGACAAAACAACAACAATGGTTTTAATTTACTCGGTCAGGAGTGCTGACCTTCAACGCTTGTTACATTGCATTTTACTTTCTTTTTTTTTTAAGATTCAATTTTCACAGTTACGTGTAACTCGAACGGTTAGTAAGACGTGGCGCTAAAAAGAATATAAAAAAATTACAGTGACCCAGATTAGTGGGTGCGTGGACTAAATGTAAGATTCGACTAGTCTGGTTTGCTGTATACAAAGAGATCAGGATTTGAATCTCGACTGGGTAGGTCCCGAGGGTGATTCACCTTGAATGATTTCCTGCTCTCTCTCTCTCTCTCCACGAAAATGCTGGGTACATCTCCATATAGAACCAGCGCAATGCTAGTCTAAATCTTAATTCATGCGTTCACCGAATTTTGAGAGTAGAATCTGCTTGGTTGACCCAGCAATTAACACGATAGTAGGAACTATGTTGACCCATACAAACGGGAAACACCTGATTATCAATAATTTTAGTTTTACATTGGATAATAATGGTGTACGAAGCTTCGAAAAGTTTCGAAGGAAGGATAAAACTTCGATAAATTACCAAACGATTTAATTTTATTTTACTAAATATAACATTTTTCAATATTTGATAGTTTTAAAACAATTACTAAACAGAATTTCAACAATGACTAGTAATTTAACCAACACAACGCAAGCGTGGATCAAAAACGGGTAAGTAAATGTCAATATATTATATTCACTATCGCCAACATAATTTTGTAAAAATAAAAATACCTATAAGGAAATAACACAATGGTCACTGGTATGAAGCAGAGAAAGCGCTTTAGTTGTGCTATCATCCCAGCTCACGTCTAATGTTTAGTCCTTAAAATTCTATCTCTTTGGAGTTATCTGTGAGAAATTTACAAGTGCATCTTGCCAAAGAAGTTTGTCATAGCTTCTTCGCATTTTCTTTGTTATTCAAAATGGCTGATACGGAAAGTAGGAAACGAAAACAAAATTTAACTTATAATTATTACCAGAGAAATGCAGATAAAAAGACATGCATATGTAAATTTTGCAAAATAATTTTATAAACTCCACGATGTAAGTAAAAATTAAAACTTAATCAAGAATCAAATAGCCAAAGCTATTATTTATGCTTTTTTTTGTAAGGATTACTCCATATAGATATATTCTGAAAATTGAAAAATGACACCTGGACACGGGAATCGAACCCAAATCGTGCCAAAGGTCCCGGATTCGATTCCCGTGTCCAGGTGTCATTTTTCAATTTTCAGAATACAACTTAATTGATAAGTTACTAAGCTTATCAGTGAGCCTGTGTGCATTAGTTATTAATATAGTCCTTTGGTAACAAATAAGGAAATTTGTCCGGCCCTTGTTACTGACAGGATCTAGAAAAATAATTAATTTAAAAATTAAAAGTGGCTTTAAGTGACAACAACAATAATACTAGGTAGCTTCGACTTCGACTTTGAATTTTCTTCGCAAGTTTCAAGATTCCCTTTGACTTCGCTTCGCATCTCAAAAGTGACCTTCGCACAGCTGTGTTGGATAAAAAGATATTTCTACATTATTGCTACGATGGATATTTTCTAATTAATGTTTTGTGTTGTGAAACAGTTCCAAACAAAACCAGAACGACACACAAGCTTTCCATTTATTTCAAATCAGTTTACAACAATAGACGCAGCTGTCTGCTTGTCTCTCGCTTTTTAAGCACACGCGAGTTTTTTATTACCGCGTATTAATACCTGTTCAAGTTTTACGTAAATATGATAATCACTCTAATTGGTTGGAGATTAGGAAGGAAGAAGTTTAGATGTAATCTACCAGCATTAGCGTGGAAGTAGAATGGTAAACCATTTAGGTAAAACCACCATCAGTAGACCCAAGCGGGATTCGAACCCCAATCTCCCCATATTCAGTAGGCCAGTCTAACATGAGAGTGACGCCTTAGACTATTCGTTCACTGAAGTGGAGCGTGAGCGTATTGAGTCGGTTTTTTAGGCGCATGCGCAGTGGTTGAGTCGGTTGGTCTTTGAAATCTGATTGGTTCTTCCACGCAGATTTTATGGAGGAACGCGGACAGAGCGGAGATTGTTTCTGTCAGCGCAGAGCGACTTACGCAGCTTGCGATGATTCCTTGTGATTGGCTTAAAGCTCGTTGTCACGTGACCACATTTCAGTCCTTCTCTTGTTTTTCAGTGAAAGTGTGAGTCACAGTACCTCCTTGACCCTGCCCGACACCGATGTAAGCCGTGTCTTGCGGAATAAAATCATAAAATACAAAAAAAAAGTAACATTTTAATACAATGAATTTAAGTTTGATTTCGACTGTAACCATGGAAACGCCTCTCAGCGTATCGTTGTCAAACCTACCATCCACGAAACTAACATCAGAACAGAGAAATTTCAAGTATTATTTTTATCAATAATAGGTGATAAATTAAAAAATATATAGTTTCTTCTTTATCTTAAATGTCAGTGTAGCGAGCGTTGAAAAGAACATGTCAACACTAGAAAGTGTATTGGAGGGTGCTGAACCGGCAGACTTACCGCGACCATCTACCACAACAGATGTAATAGACCCGCGACCATCTACCACAACAGATGTAATAGACCCACAACCATCTACCAGAACAGATTCAATAGACCAACAACAATACACCACAACAGATGCAAAGGAGTCACGGACAACAAATACAACTAAGCCTGCCACTGGTACAAAAGACACATTAATTCGACGGGCAGCTGATGGAAAACTTTCCCCTACCACTGGTACTAGAGACGTAACAAGTCGACGCGTAGTTGATGAAAAACTCACCCCTACCACTGGTACTAAAGACTTAATAAGTCGACGGGCAGTTGATGACAAACTTACCCCTACCACTGGTAGTAAAGACGTAACAAGTCGAAGGACAGTTGATGAAAAACTCGCCCCTACCACTGGTACTAAAGACGTAACAAGTCGAAGGGCAGCTGATGAAAAACTCACCCCTACCACTGGTAGTAAAGACGTAACAAGTCGAAGGGCAGTTGATGAAAGACTCGCCCCTACCACTAGTACATCAGATGCAAGACTACCCCAATTAAGTGTTACCTCCCCTGGTAGGCTATCACTGGTCGAGAGACGTCAGAAGACTACAGCTACAAAGCAGGCACCCCCCGTGCCAGAAAAACGGCGATCCTTAGGTTTCAACGTATTGGATGACCGCAAGTATTCGCCTAATAAGGTGATGAGCTAGTCTTTTCAATAGCAGGTGTAACGAGAATTTGTACAAACGCTGTATCGAAATTATGAATAGAGACGCACGTTAAGTTGTGCGTGTCCATACGTTGGGAGCAAAGCTGGTTCACACGGTCATTGATCCATACGTTGGGAGCAAAGCTTGGTTCACACGGTTATTGATCCATATGTTGGGAGCAAAGCTGGTTCACACGGTCATTGATCCATACGTTGGGAGCAAAGCTTGGTTCACACGGCCATTGATCCATACGTTGGGAGCAAAGCTTGGTTCACACGGCCATTGATCCATATGTTGGGAACAAAGCTTGGTTCACACGGTCATTGATCCATACTTTGGGACCGAAGCTTGGTTCACACGGTCATTGATCCATACGTTGGTACAAAAGCTTGGTTCACACGGTCATTGATCCATACGTTGGGACCAAAGCTTGGTTCACACGGTCATTGATCGATACGTTGGGAGCAAAGCTTGGTTCACACGGTCATTGACCCATACGTTGGGAACAAAGCTTGGTTCACACGGTCATTGATCCATACGTTGGGACCAAAGCTTGGTTCACACGATCATTGATCCATACGTTGGGAGCAAATCTTGGTTCACACGGTCATTGATCCATACGTTGGGACCAAATCTTGGTTCACACGGTCATTGATTCATACGTTGGGAACAAAGCTTGGTTCACATGGTCATTGATTCATACGTTGGGGGCAAAGCTTGGTTCACACGGTCATTGATACGTACGTTGGGAGCAAAGCTTGGTTCACACGGTCATTGATTCATACGTTGGGAACAAAGCTTGGTTCACACGGTCATTGATCCATACGTTGGGACCAAAGCTTGGTTCACATGCTCATTGATCCATACGTTGGGAGCAAAGCTTGGTTCACACGGTCATTGATCCATACGTTGGGACAAAAGCTTGGTTCACACGGTCATTGATTCATACGTTGGGGCAAAGCTTGGTTCACACGGTCATTGATACGTACGTTGGGAGCAAAACTTGGTTCACACGGTCATTGATCCATACGTTGGGACAAAAGCTTGGTTCACACGGTCATTGATCCGTACGTTGGGAGCAAAGCTTGGTTCACACGGTAATTGATCCATACGTTGGGAGCAAAGCTTGGTTCACACGGTCATTGATCTATACGTTGGGACCAAAGATTGGTTCACACGGTCATTGATCCATACGTTGGGAGCAAAGCTTGGCTCACACGGTCATTGATCCATACGTTGGGACAAAAGCTTGGTTCACACGGTCATTGATCCATACGTTGGGACAAAAGCTTGGTTCACACGGTCATTGATTCATACGTTGGAGGCAAAGCTTGGTTCACACGGTCATTGATCCATACTTTGGGACCAAAGCTTGGTTCACACGGTCATTGATCCGTACGTTGGGAGCAAAGCTTGGTTCACACGGTCATTGATCCATACGTTGGGAGCAAAGCTTGGTTCACACGGTCATTGATCCATACGTTGGGAGCAAAGTTTGGTTCACACGGTCATTGATCCATACGTTGGGACAAAAGCTTGGTTCACACGGTCATTGATTCATACGTTGGGGGCAAAGCTTGGTTCACACGGTCATTGATACGTACGTTGGGAGCAAATCTTGGTTCACACGGTCATTGATCCATACGTTGGGACAAAAGCTTGGTTCACACGGTCATTGATCCATACTTTGGGACCAAAGCTTGGTTCACACGGTCATTGATCCATACGTTGGGGGCAAAGCTTTGTTTACACGGTCATTGATCCATACGTTGGGACAAAAGCTTGGTTCACACGGTCATTGATACGTACGTTGGGAGCAAAGCTTGGTTCACACGGTCATTGATCCATACGTTGGGACAAAAGCTTGGTTCACACGGTCATTGATCCATACGTTGGGAACAAAGATTGGTTCACACGGTCATTGATCCATACGTTGGGAGCAAATCTTGGTTCACACGGTCATTGATCCATACGTTGGGAGCAAAGCTTGGTTCACACGGTCATTGATCCGTACGTTGGGAGCAAAGCTTGGTTCACACGGTCATTGAGAGCGGAATATGCTCGAGTGTCACAGTAATTCACACGATTGAAGCAACCCATGTTGGCACATAATACTTTACGACAAAAAATATAAACAGTTAATTATTGGTATATGAATTTGTTTTTATTGGATAAACGGATCTCAAAGACGGATGATTTCAAATTACGGTATTGTATTGGGTCGTGAAATAAATACAAACAAAACAGGACCGTTACACGCGCTTTCTATTTAACGAGTGATTTCAAATACATTCACATCAGTAGACGCGGCTGTCTGCCAGTATCTCACAAATTTCAGGCTTATGCGTACTTAATGAATCATTAAAAAAAATTGAATTGGGTCTCCAAAGCTGATGTTTTCATGCATAAAAATAAAGCTGAAATTATTTCAAGTCGCACCGAGTGGATTACGCTGACATCTTGTGATTGACTTTGAGCTCGTCACGTGATTACGTTTCTGCTCCGCTTTCGTTTTTGCAGCGAATGTGAAAATAAACAAATAACTATAAGTATAGTAAATACGATAGTTGTTAATACACACAACGGATTTTAATATAGAATTAAGGAATGCCAGGTCTCCACCGTGGTTCGGATTCCACTTTAAACTGTAGGTCCTCCATTTCATCTCACAATCACCCTACCATTGCACAATTAGCGTAAGTGCGTATAACCCGAACGGGTAGTAAGACGCGGTGCTAATAGTAATAGTAATAATAATATATAGAATTAAAAAGAAACAGAGCACCTGAAAATAAATATTTCTGCCTCCATAATACTTTGGAAGTTTTGTATTTACTACAATAATTATTCCGTTTTGTAACTTGAACTAAAATATCCCCACCCTGAAACACTAATATATTTCTTAAAGGAATGAGAGCTCTGAAGTCTTAAATTTATTAGAAGCGTCTTAAATTATTTTATCTTCTGTCACCGCGTCACATTTGGGTTATATGCGTGTAATAAATATTCAAATATGTTAAGAATATGGAAGGTTGTATTTAGATTACGTACGTCCACATTTGCGTCGAGTTAGAGTGCAAAACCATAAATGTGCCTGACCGATATCCGTACCCTGATCTCCCTGTCATCTCCAGTAGAGTGAGGCCCTAGCACCAGTTCCATAGTCAGATTTAGTACGCCTTCTGGTCCAGGTAGGTGTCGTGTTGTATTTAGTACGCCTTCTGGTCCAGGTAGGTGTCGTGTTGTATTTAGTAACGCCTTCTGGTCCAGGTAGGTGTCGTGTTGTATTTAGTGTAGCGCCGAACTTGAGGGTAACAAGTCTGATTATGAAACTGTCCATTAGAGTTTAGACTATTGGACCACCTAAGTGGGAAATTATATTAAATAAGGTTGAAAAATGACACCGAGACACGTTAATTGAATCCAACTGTCTTAAAATAGTCTGTTGGGGATCCTCTTAAATTATATAACTTTATTTGTTTGAGAAAAGTTAGATTTGTGTTTCTAGCCATTCTCTCCTGAGCTCAGAGCTGCCATGATTGAACAAGAAACGTCCTTGGAAATTAGATAAGTTCACATTTAATTGCTTATTTATAATATAGAGCTTAAAAATAAAGTTCATATTAATTAGGGACAAGATGATACCATTCACCTCCGTTTCCGCGTTAACAAACTACTTATAAAATAATGTGGGGGTCTATGATCGCTTTACAAAGCGTCTCAGGTTTCCGTAGGCAGCCCCCATTGAATGCTTGTGTATATTTTCAAACACATATTGCAGTTTAAATTGTTTTTTGTTTGTTTTTTCATAATCCCAGGAAGAAAAACTGACTGTTCCCTCTCCGAGACCACGTGTCGGGATCGGAAAAACAGTCAAATTTGTGGAGCCCACCGACGAGGGGGCTACCGTGACGCCTAAGGCGTCAGCCCTTGCCACGACCTCGCCCACCGTCGAGATGGCGAAGGAAAACCTTATCAAGGCCATAGAGTTCATTACGGCTCAGAGGGACAGATGCCTCGCCTCAAGAGCCGTTGATCTGGAGACCATCGACAGCCAGAAGAACCAGATGGCAGCGATGCGAGAACAAATGGACCAGCTCTCGGAAACAGATCGCGGACGAGCCGTCGAGACGCACCTTCAAAAAGAACGAGAGTACCTGTCTGCTTTGGAAGAAAAAGATGCACTGGTGGCGTCTTTGGAGGAGCAGCTGGCAGACAGCGTCCGGAAGTCTCTAAACAATGAAGGCCTGCAGTACCTTACCGATCAAATCAAGGATTATCGAGAGAAGTTGAAAGAAAAGGACGAATCCATTGTATCTCTGGAGGGAAATATTAAAAAGCTCAACCTAGATCACTTGTCGGAAATATCGAAATTAAATCATATGCTTGACAATAGTCGGCGCCATTTGGAATACAAAGATGCCAAGGTAAAAAAGATCCAAAATAAAGTGTCAGAAACTTTAGGTTTGCCTTTAAAATCAATCTGCGAAACAATCGAGTCTGACAAACGTACAAGGGAGGATCTGTCGAAATATAACCACGGTAAGGAGGCTTATATAGCGTTGTTGCGGGAGAGGTTGGAGGAAAGTGACAGAAAGGCGGGACAGATACAGGAACAAGCTTTAGATAAGATTGCCTGTGAGAGGGATCGATACAATACTGTCATAGAAAATAACAGATTATTAATATCATCTCTAAAGGCAAAGTTATCGGAAAGTATTCTTAAAACAGAATGCCAGCGTTCCATACGAACCATCACCACTGAAAGAGACAAGTTGAATGACTTTTTACAGAAACAGAAGTATGCTTTGGAAAATTTTCAAAAAAACCACAGGGAAACTTTGGTGAAAACGGAAAAAGACCTAGATAATGCCCGTAAAATGATCGTAGAGGCTAATAACAAGTTCAAAAGTATATTAGACGAAAAGGATTCGTTGGTAAGATTATTAAACTCAAAATTGGAAGAATTCGTCCCAAAGTCAAAATTCAAAGAAATGGTCGAAAAACTCTCGGAGGAAAGGGATAACTACAAGCGTGTTGTAGAAATAAATAACTCGGAAATAGCTTCCCTTCAAGTCAAAATGAATGATTTCATAAAAATATCGGAGCATCAACAAGCCATCAACACAATTGTTGAAGAAAAAATGAAATACGTGTCCCTACTAGAAGATAAAGAATTGGCGATTAGTAATTTACACCGCGAGTCAGTGGCAGCTTCGAGTAACATGCAGGAGGCGCTTGTTCATGCTCACAATTTGTTTTATAAGGAGAAGGAAAAATATGAAACCATATTGACAGCAAAGGAAGAGCAGATAACGCATTTATCCAAAGAAGTAGAAAGTTGCAATAAAAAGATAGAAGAGGTGAGAGCGGAAGCTGCAGTTATAGTGGAACAGGAGAAAGCTCAGATTAAAGTTAGTTTGGAAGAAAAAGAGTTTAGAATTCAAGGGCTGGCCAAACAACTTTTCGAAAGCGTCCCGAGGCTCCAATTTGAAAGAGTCATCCGATTTACCAACATCGAAAGAGAAAAGTATCAAGAAATAATAGAGAGTCAAAAATCAGTTATTGAACGTCTTGAAGGGCATTATTTTAAAGATGACCAGAGCTCAAAGAGCAAACTTGAAGAGATAATCGAAAATAACACAAAGGAAACTGACAAATACAAAGAACTACTTAAGGAAAAAGACGCCTACACGGAATCCCTGCACGCCAAGCTGAATGAAAGTATACCGAAGTCGGATCACGAGCATGCTATTAGGTTGCTCACCAAAGAGAGGAACGATTACAAATTTGCTGCCGAAACAAATGTATCTGAGCTCGAATTACTCAGAAAGAAGTTGGCCGACAGTGTACCGAAGTCAAAGCATGATCGAGATATTGAATTGATTACCAACGAAAAGGTTAAGTACAAAGTGATTCTGGATGAAAAGGAGACTATGTTACGAGACCTATACACACGCTTGACAGATGATTTAAAAGACTCACAAGACAAAACAACTCGAGATTTTACAAATGGGTTGAATGAAAGGAATAATTATAAAGCGCTTCTGAAACAGAAAGAATCAGAAATAGAATATCTAAAAAGGCAGCTGGAAGAAAACATGCTAACGGCGAAGAAAGAATGTAACCAGAGAGTGGAGCTAATCACTGTTGATAGAGACCAATACAAAAAAATGCTGGAGAGTAATGAGTTAGAACTAGCATCATTGAAGGCAGAGCTATTGTCCAGTGTAACAAAATCGGAATTCAACGCCACCGTTCAGTCTATCTACAACGAGAGGGACAAGTATAGGGAGCTTTTGGAGAACCAAGACCTGGCATTGAAACACTTTAGCGATGAATGCAAAAAAATTATCGATAAATCAAATAACAACATGCAACTTGCGGTGGATCTAGCTATTAAAGAAAACGAAAGATATGCTAGCATTTTAAAAGATAAAGAAACTCTAATAGCGTCCCAAGAGAAAGAGTTGGCAAAAAGAATTCCCAAGTCAGTGTATGACGACGACATCGCAGGCATAACAGAGGAAAGAGACAATTGTAAGTCTCTTTTGAAAGATAAGGAGACGGACGTAGCATTTCTGAATTACAAGCTCGAGAGAGCCGTAGATAAGTTGGACCACGAGAGGTTTGTTGAATTACTAACCAAGGAAAACAAAAATTATGAACTACTCTTGCAGGACAAAGACTCGCTCATAGATGCCTTGAAGGAGAAACTTGTGGAGGATTTAAATAAAACAATCGACAGTGTGGTTCAAACAATTAAACTCAGTGAAGAGGAGATAAACCTCTTCAAAACTGAATTAAAGAGTAAAGATTCAACCATAGCACAATTGCACGAACGACTGACGTCTAGTGTTGATAAATCTGAACACGATAAAGCTATCGCCTCATATCATAAAGAAATAGACCGGATTAACGCATCTTTAGCTCAAAAAGAACGACTATCTCAAACACCAATTGAGACCATCGGAGACGCCAGAGTTCAAACACGTGACCCTGCGAGCCGAGATCCAAAGAGAGACCAATCAAATGGTCAAAATCTAGAAACGGAGAAGTTATGTTACAGCAATAAACAATCAGTAGATAAACAACCATGTTTATGTGAGGGTGAAAATGGCGAGGTCTGTCCAAGAAAGATTGGTTACAAGATCAATGACGAAGCTGGAAACAAACAGTTTGGAAAAGGAGAAGGAAAGGATTGTCCTGATTTAGAACATGGCGCCACTGTAGACAATAAGGAGCACAATGTTTATTCAGATGTTCATTTACGGGACGCGAGAAGAGTTCAGAACCACCTTGCGGAGACCATTATAGAGCTCGCAAGACAAAGGGACGAAAGCGTATCTACTCTAAAAACCAAACAAGCCATCATCGATTTGTTGACAGAGAAAATTGATAAAAAACTAAGCAATGGCAAGAGCTCCATTAGTCAGCAAGAAATTGATTCGGATCTGAGGAAATCTCACAGTGAGATTGATAACTGCATTAACTTAGAATCGGGTACCTCTAAGAAAACCTGCGCTTCAAGTGGATCAAGTGACTCTATAAAAACTTCATCTTACTCTTTAAGTGAAGCAAGTGACCCTAAAAAAACTTTATCGTATTTCTTAAGGAAAGCAAGTGACCTTGGAAGCACTTATTACTCAAGTGAATCGTCAACCGAAGAGACGTCTGGGCTGGAACATATGAGGGATATACAAATTAAAAAATCCCCCCTTGCTCGAAGACGGCTATTTATGGAAATGATCGATGAGCGACCGTCCAAGTATGTGGGAGGTAATACCCCCCTGCACAAATATGAGGATACATTCACAAAGGGATATCCCCAACAGGAGGATATTGACTTGCAGCTCTCCTCCATCGGACTGGCAAGCATTACTTCAGGAATACAAAGGCTAAGGGATAGCCCCGGTAAGAGTGTGTAGATGAATCTTGAGAAGAGTTGGTCTTCTAGTCGACCGCGTCTGGAAGATTCATCTGCCTCTACGACCAGACAGATCTTTCAGACAAACCATTGCTCGACCACGTCTGGAAGATTCAGAACCGTGAAACCAAATCTGCCTCTACGACCAGACGGATCTTTCAGCCAAACCATTGCTTTGATAACCAATTGGATACTCTAGCCAAAGCGTTTAGATCCATAAAACTTGTGATAACAGTAACAATGGGAAGATTTTTTTTTCTTTCCTATTGGACCTATTTCTCCATTGCCACATCATTGGCTTATTGCTAAGACTTTTTTTTACATCTGAAAATAAATTTTATTTTACCTTTTTCTGATAAATCATTTTGAAACTGTGAAGTTTCACTCCCAACTTTTGGGATTCCTTGATGTATAATTATATAATATCCCAATGACTAATAATTAGATAATGTATGCTGCAAAAAAAATTATAGACTTATACGCAACAACCAAAAGAACACGGTTAAAACTCCATAAATACGTCATACTAAAAAAACAAAAACACTGTCTAGCTACTACAGTTAAATTAGCCCCTCATCTCCCCACTCCCCTTCCATTATTCACCAGTGTATACTCTAAAATTGTGGTAAATATGCTTTGGTCCTAGAATGTGCCTAGAATGCATAAACATATTCAAATATGTATTTAATCATTGCATAGTTTAAAGCTGGTTATTTATACAATTATTTCACATATAATATATTTTATTTTACTTGAGGCTACTAGGCTAGTAAATAATCATTGTGATCTTGATTCTTGAATATTTGTTCAACAGTTGGCACACTGTTTTACTTGCGATAAGTATTCAGCAAGCCCTGGGTTGTAAACAGCCTAGTTCATTGGCCAATATTTATTGGCGAGGGACAAGGGAGAGTGTTGCAATCCCTTAGACATTGGTCAAGGTCTTTAGAACCTCTCTAGCTTTGCTGCTGTTTTCAAGCAGCAGGTCCTGCCTGAGCTTCATAAGCTGGGTAGGTAGAAGAACCTTTTGGAGGAATAATTACTTAAAACACAATATTCTTGAATTATGAACAAATATTAGTTTACAAATTAATAGTAATATAGATACATTATACATGTTTATCTATTCACAATTTAAACATTACTATCTACACAGTTTGCACAAACGACATTGAATTTAGAAACTAGTCCATATAATCGCGGGTATGCGGCGCAGGACTAGCATACCCAGAGAATACGCCACTGGTATTTTGTTAAATGTTGCAGTAGTTTTTTTTAAATATTATTTTAACAGTTTCCAGTAAAAATTGGGTTATCAGCACCTATGACTCGTACCCTTGCGTCTCGAGGGCTGTTGGACGACATCTATCTTTACCAAAGTCTCCTGGTAATCTTGCTACTTGGTCTGGCTCTGAACAACTATCCGAAACAAGTAAACCTGACAGTTAAGAGTTTCCAACATGAAACGACGTAAGCAGTTTATAAAATAAGTACAACAGATATAACTAAACAGCATTAGCGGCTCGTGTTTAGGCACTGCGGAATTGCAGCATCCCCTATTTCTACTTGATATTATCGATAACATTTAATATAATGAGTCCTTTTTTCTTTAATTCTTTATTTATTTTTGTAGTACAATATATGTTCCTTAAGCTTAATGTCAGTACTTCAGTGGCCATCCCCCAGTTTATGAAAAAGATACAACAATCTTTGTATGGAACTGTGCGCTTCACAGTGCCAGCGAAGTGGTGTTTGACTGTTGTGCGCATGCGCACATAGGAGGGAGTGGGGAGGAAGGCGGGACTTCCGGATAGAGAGAGCACTGTTGCTCTCGCAGTGCCGGCTCTGGCGTGATGGTGTAAGGAAGTGTTTTTTTACTCGGCGTGTGTTGTACTTAAAAACCGTGTACCATATTCTTGAATGTGATAAAGTGTAGAAGAGTGTCGTACTAGATTATTATTCTGCTTCTAGCTATTCTATTTGATTCATTTTTTTCAGTTCTTTTATTTAACAGAAAGACTAAATGTGCTTGCAGTACTTTCAATGGAAAAAATATTTCTCAATTGTCATCCAGAGATCAGGGAGAATATTATTGAAATTTTTGGCGCAAATTAAAACAAGAAGAATGGATTTCATTTTTAAATGAATAGATCAAGCTTTAACTGTAACAATTTAAGTTAAGGTAAGTAAAAAAATGTTTTGTTATTTATTTATTTTGTTAAGATTTTATCAAGTTCCTGAATAAATTTTCTTTTTATAAATGTTTTGTTTTCCTTTTAGAAAATTTTAAAACAAAGGCTAAAAAAATTCTGGAACAGCTCCCCCACTAATTTTAGCTACGAGTCGCCACTGGTAAACAGTGTAAAGAAAAAAAAACTAATAAAGGTGTTGTTTGGGACTTGTATATGTGTATATTGTTTTATTTTGAACTATGTTTACCGTTTGTTTTGGCGCCAAGAAATCTGGTAACGGGT
>CABEEJ010009155.1:0-20016 GCA_901482245.1 Timema douglasi
GTCTACTCTCAATATTTCGCAAAAATGACTTTAAGGGCTCCTGTCTGACGCGTAAATTTTAATTTTGTATCATATCTCCTAAACTATTTGAGATATGAAATTACTTATTATAACAAATATGTAGGACTATTTATAATACACAAATTTTACTCGAAGCATAATTTTATAAAACCAATAACTTTCAAGCTATACGCAAATATTTATATTTGTTTAACTTTTCGAACACAAAAGGTAAAGTATTGCGACCGTAAAAAAACCCTAAAATGTTGATGGTTGTCGACGTTCCATGACCCCCCGAACCCTAAAAGGGGGTCTTTGCAATGCTGTTTATCTGTGTGTCTGTTTAAACTTAAAATTAAGAGTAGTTTAATAAAGGGCTAAAAGAGAAAAAAATCTATTTTTCTCAAAATCGGCTATAACGATTTTGTTTAAAATTCGTATCCAGGCGTTGATTAAGATTATAAATAAACTGGCTGTTTTCATTTTCCAATGACAATTACTTTTAGGGTACTTTACAGAAACTGAAATTTCCGTATCTCCGCAACTATTTGAGATAATAAATAACTTTTCATCGCAAAATTGTAGTACTATTAAAAATTGAAAACTTCATATGAAATATATATTTTTATAAAACCAACAGTTTCTGAGATATTGGCGAATATATTAATGCAATTTTGTGAGCTTTAGTTGTAAAGAGATACTACTTAAGTTTTAACGCAATAATTCTCCAATGCCATAGAGTAATTAAATATAAGTAAGTCTCTAAAAAAGCTAATACTGTTTTTCCTTAAACCTCTTAGGAGAAATGTTTGTACAACAATGATCTATCTCTATTTTAGACTCAATAGTAAATATTTAGATTTTTTATTGGTGAAAATTTATAAATGAGGAATTTAATAGAAATGCGATGGCATGAAGGTTTGCATTACCTAATAAAATGTCGAAAGTTTTAACAGAAAATTGAAATTTTAATACAAAGTGTTGACCTTTTTGGACCCAATATTGATTTTTTATCGGTCCAAACATACAAATGAGGACATTAATTTTTGTTAAATAAAATTATAAACATTAAAACCAAGACTAAAAAAGAGTTTTACATAAGTATAGTGCAATTTGGGTTTGCTAGTGAATACTATCTCGTCCCACATATATTACCAGTTTTGGGTAAATATCTCCATTTTTAAACAAAAGAGTGAGATAGTCCTTGCGTAGTTCCGTACCATTTATTTGTATTGTTCTGATTTATTTCCAAGACACTTCATCTGATCAAGTACGGAGTTGTTAATGGATTATTGAGTAGAAATCTCTCAAGTTTCTTTCGAAACAAAAAACAAAATCAGGAATTAAAAAAAAAATCTGTGTATAAATTTAACTAGATAATTTTTCAGCAGGAAAAAGTTCTTAAACCTACTTATCTCTCAATAAAATATATCACATTTCTTATGAATATAAAAATATTAGTATATATTTAAATATTACGAAACTATAAAGGTATTAATAGATTATAAAAAAAAAGTTATTTTACAATTTGAATTTTATTTAATTATTTAAACTCTTCAATTTGAATCCTAATTAGTATTAATGAAATTTCATAAAATCATTTTATCGATAAATGAACAGAGTCTATTTCAAGTTCAATAAATTATAAAAGGAAGTGGTTTTATGGGTTCTCTTTCAAGGGTGTAAACCAAACTTGGACTTTTTTAAAACCTAAGTTTAGTTTGTGAAGTTCTGATGACGGACCTACACTAGGAACTGTCAAGTTCAGGATTCTTCAATAATAGAGTGAGAAACATCCTGCCATTTCTTCTTCCCACCAAAGAATTCTAAGACATTCAATATTGTTTGAGTCAGCTCAATTTCATGCTCTTTCTTTCAGTTAAAAGATAATGGTCATCAAATAAAAAATAGACGTTTTGATACGAAATCAAGCAAATCGTGTATTTAGGAACTAGTATAAAACATTTAAGAATCCTACTAATTTAAGGTTATTTTAACGAAAATAATATGTTTTTATAATTGTTTATATATATAAATTTGTTTAAGTCTTAGAATTTTTGGTGTTGCATCTCAACATTTTAAAAATAAGCTAATTTAGTCAAATGTTTTTTGTAGCTTAAAATAATGCATGTCAACGTATTAGTTGATTCTATAAAACTATACACATATATATGGGCAAGTCATCGCGATGAAAAAACAAAAAATTGGTTTTATTTCCTCCAAAATTTTGCATCTAATTTCTTCACGTTTTATTACCCCTAACACACCCATCCAGGATGCAAACTCTTACCTATTCGTCTCCATATACCAAAATTACTAACCTAAAATTTAGTCCATGTGCTCATCGATGAGAGAAACAAAATGTTGATAAATCTTTATCATATCACAAGCGTCACAAAGGTTGATGTTCAATGCCAAACAGATGTTTTATTGGTTTTCTTTCTCCTATTCCTGTTGATAAATTGTATTCACATCACAAGAGTCACAATGGTTGATGTTCAATGCCAACCAGATGTTCTAATGGTTTTCTTTCTCCTATTCCTGTTGATAAATTGTATTCACATCACAAGAGTCACAAAGGTTGATGTTCAATGCCAACCAGATGTTCTAATGGTTTTCTTTCTCCTATTCCTGTTGATAAATTGTATTCACATCACAAGCGTCACAAAGGTTGATGTTCAATTGGTTTTCTTTCTTCTCTTCCTGTTGATAAATTGTATTCACATCACAAGCATCACAACGGTTGATTATTAATGTCCAGAAATACTAAAGGGGTTCTTTCTTTTCTTCCTGTTGATCTATAATTTTCTTACTTACCATTCTCACCATGTATTCCTTCCATTGCTTGCTACTAACGACTAAAATATCCATCCTAGGGTTTAGGATTATAAGGTTGAATAGTGTCAGCACCAGCCATTAGTGACTGAATATATCTATCCTCCGGGAATTAGACGGGGGGATGTTGGATTCGAAAGAACTACACCAACACTATTGCCTGAGAAAGTTTGGGAAAACGCAAATTGGAACAAATAACCCCCAGTATACCAGGTCCGGATTGAACTACGCCTTCTAAACGTGAGGCCACTCCTGTCAGAGATGGTGAAATTGTTGGTGCTCTGGGATTCTGCCCCACCCTCTTACAACCCTCAACAGAGTTGGAAGATAAAGTGTTACGGGAAGGGCAGAAGGAAAAAAGTAGTAATGACATTTTTAGATAACCTTTTATTTTCAAACACTGAAAACATTTAGCTTTATTCTTACTTACTTTTTCTTTGGCATTAGGAACTTAAGAAAGTCCATTGCCGCACTTTAGGAGTACGCTGACTATCTTAATCTTGAATTAGATATATCCAGTTCACCTTATTACACCCTATCCCTCTCTTTAGCTAGTTCTATCCAGTTCACCTAATTATACCCTACATATATCTTAAGCTAGCTCTATCCAGACCCCTTCATTATACCCTAGTCCTCTCTTGAGCTAGTTTTATCCTATCAACCTCATTACACCTTATCTCTATCTTGAGCTAGCTATGTTCAGTCCAACTCATCACAACCTTTCCTTATCTTAGGCTGGTTCTATCCAGTCCAACTCATTACACCCTATTCCTCCTACCTTGAGCTAGTTCTAACCATTCTAATGTTGTCGTCCCATCTGAGTCTAGGTCTTCTCAATGGTATTTTCCCTTTGGGTTTGCCAGTCAATATCCTGAGCACGGCCGTATATTCTTCAATTCGATGTCCTGAATATCCTGCCCATCGTAATCTATAATTTTTGATTATCCTAACAACGTCATATAATGAGTACAGGGTATGTAGCTCATCATCATGTAACCTCTTCTACTCCCCAATATTATCATCCCTCTATGGACCAAATATCTTCCTTAAAACCTTGTTTTCAAAAATACTAAATTTATTTTTGTCATGTAATGTGAGACCTCGTTTCACACCCATGGAGAACAACCGGTAAAATTATGGTTTTAAGTATTCTGAGTTTTACGTTCCTTGACAGCAGGCGAGATGTCAACAACTTACTAACAAATTAATAGAATGCATTGACGGATTAAATACTTTTCTTAATTTCTAATCTAATATCGTTATTGCAAGTTAAAATTGTCCATAAATATTTAAAATAATTAAACTTGTCAAATAAGATTATGTTGTTCAAAATAATCTCTAAACTATCATCCACATCTGTGTTCTCTGTGTGAGCATATACTCAGTCTTTTCAGTGTTCACTTCTAAACCTATTTCCTTAATCGCGTCTCATATAATTTATGCATTTCTTGCAATAGCTTCCTTTTTATTACCCAACAAAGCTAAATTATCTGTATATACTAATAGCTTCATTTTAACTAAATTTATGTCTATATTTATTGATAAACCGGCATGTTGTATTTCCAATGTTTTCTAATACATTCCGAAAAGTAAAAAAATAAGATCCATTGTTGATATAGTTTGCCAAAATCCAAATTAATAATCCCCAATTATTTTCTCTGTATTTGGAGTCATTAGTATTATATTAGATACAATTTTGTAGCATGTTGGTTCTAGTAAGGTACCCATATAGCTATATTATTATTATTATTATTATTAGCACCGCGTCTTACTACCCGTTCGGGTTATACGCACTTACGCTAATGTGTAATGGTAGGGTGATTGTGAGATGAAATGAAGGACCTACAGTTTAACGTGGAATCCGAACCACGGTGGAGACCTNCGAACCACGGTGGAGGCCTGGCATTCCCCACATTCACAAGATGTCTTGTCAGAGATGAAGGAAGGGTTTGGAAATCAGATAAATCTTTGCCGGGACCAAAGATTGAACCCCGGCCACCAGCATAGAAGTCTGACACCTTACCCCTAGACCGCCAGGTCACCGACGACACCTTCTTCATAGACAATCAAGCACTGTACAGTGTACACACAGTCCCATGTCAGCATTAAGTTTTTTTCTGCATAAGTAACAGAACCAGGTCTATTTTTCTTTTAGAACAAGTTTATTTAAACCAATCGGTCCAGCTTCAAGAAGATCTGACGGCTGGTGTCTTCTTTCCTTATCTTTTTCTTACACCCAAACCTTCACGAGTAATGTCACCTTTATTCTTATTTATGTTCTTATTTTTTCCCTCCTGTTCTTGAAACAATGCTTTCATTACCTCAATAAATTGGTAACTAAGGGATTTTCTTAGTTTTTAGGTTTTTTTAAATTCTTTATATCAGGTGTGTCAAGAATGTATTTAAATAGTCTCTCTA
Organism: Timema douglasi; assembly: GCA_901482245.1. Classification (NCBI taxonomy): domain Eukaryota; kingdom Metazoa; phylum Arthropoda; class Insecta; order Phasmatodea; family Timematidae; genus Timema; species Timema douglasi. Next base: position 5,254 of record CABEEJ010009155.1, read on the forward strand.
GTATGTCTTCATTATTGCTAGATTCATCGTGAAGTGAAACTTTTTCACTTGTTGTGGAGCTTTAGTCAAGTAGGTCCTTATGTTTTGAAACTCCTTACAGAGTTACGGCCTTGTCTTTAATTCACTGCTGTGGGATCAATGGTGGTACAAACAGGTATTTTAAAAGAATTTGTTAAGCTACTTCTCTTATTGTGAGTTGGAAAGGAGCAAATGCCATCGCAGGGATAGCAATAGGGTCTAATGGATATGTCCCAGTAACTCAAAATGAAGCTGATACATTAAATAATTTAGTTTTGGTAGTAACCCCGAGCCAAACCCTTCAAAAGTTTTTCCCAAATATTATTTTTTTACTTTCGGTCTTTGGTAGCTTTCATTGTTGACCAATACAATATAACTTCATCGTCCTAAAATTCTTCAAAAGGGGCAAACACGGATTCATCCATCGACTACAACTCGTGTGTCGTGTTACTTGGCAAACAGAAGAACGTAAATCATGCGATTCGGATGCTTCTACAATGCCTCCGTCTAAATTCTATGATGCACCTTAAACGATATGTAGCAAATTAACATGTGATTTGAATTTTGATAAATACATAACCCAATTGATTTAAGTTGATCAGGTCATTGACGTTTTTTCAGTCATCTCAACCTCTGTGCTCAATGGAATGTTTTCTTTCTATTAGGGCTTTAATATCTCCCCTTTAAAAAGGATCATGAGTGGTATGACTTGAATCACTTCGTTCCCACACGAGCCAATAGATACTTTTTTCCTTTGAGGCAAAGACTATTGGTTGAATATGGAGAGCAAGTTTTCAGCCTTTCTCGTTCATATTATAGATGAGCTTATCAAAAATCTCCAATCTTCAACTTATCAAAATAGTCTTAGACAGTAAATTTATTGAATGTAGAAGCCCCGCTTGTGTTCATGCTCTGAGCCTTTCTGCGAATAGCATTCAAATTTAATTCCAAAAACAGATTTAGCCATTTCCAACATTTTATGCACTTAATTTGTTTAAAAAGCCTTCAATAGTTTTTTGATCACAATAAGTTTATACTCAGCTTCGAGCTACTTTGTCAGCTATTGACATGCCTACCTAACTCGAATACTAAAAAAAAACCTGTCGCACAGATCTATTTCTTGAGCGGGAGTCAAATACGATGACCTTACCAACTTTTTTTACATAGTTTTTCCAGTAATACATGGCACCACCATGTTCATCGTGGGTTTTGAATCACGATGGTGCTGTTCTTACTTACATTCCGTCATATAACCTTCATCTCAGCCTGCGATTTGTGCTATATATAAAGGTGTTTCGAAACTAATAGCCCGAACTGCAAATATAGATGGTTTTAACCAACCGTAATACAAAATCCCTATGCACTTAAATCTGTAAAACTATGCTAATACCATTAAATTGTGTTCAAAGTTTCGGCATACAGTGCCGGGAGAGCAAAGCTGTTCAAGCATGCGTGCACGTCAGGTTGCATATGAGTTAGCCTTGTGGCACTACACACCTCAGCATCTTGTAGCACGGCAGCAGAACATACCACAAGTAATAGTAAACAGCACACCAGTCCATCAATAGATTAGAATACGTTCTGAGGGTCAACATTAACGGTCCTACATAACAGAAAGTGCTTGTCATTATTACATGTGTAGTTTCACAAGCCTAACTTCTATGCAACTTGTCGTAAACGCATGCTGGAACAGCTTTGGAAACCAATTTAATATTATAAGCATAGTTTTACAGATGTAAGTGTATGGGATTTTGTATTATTTTTGGTTCAAACAAGTTATATGTGCAGTTTGGGCTATGAGTTTCCAAACATCGTGTGTGTGTGTGTGTGTGTGTGTGTGTGTATGAAGTACCCATTTTCAAAAAACTTAAAAAAAGAAACAGAGTTTTATAGCTATATGACGGTGACCTGGTGGTCTAGGGGTAAGGTGTCAGACTTCTATGCTGGTGGCCGGGGTTCAATCTTCGGTCCCGGCAAAGATTTATCTGATTTCCAAACCCTTCCTTCATCTCTGACCAGACATCTTGTGAATGTGGGGAATGCCAGGCCTCCACCGTGGTTCGGATTCCACGTTAAACTGTAGGTCCTCCATTTCAATCTCACAATCACCCTACCATTACACACTAGCGTAAGTGCGTATAACCCGAGCGGGTAGTAAGACGCGGTGCTAATAATAATAATAAGGTGTCGAACTTACTTTAAGGACAAAACATCAAATGTTCTATGTCCTGAATGAAAGATTCAGACTTCCTGACCAAATGTGTAGAATATATCCCACTTTGGTTTTTATTTCAGATGTTAATATTTCTTATTTCAATTGATTTCTTAACATTGACCAAGATTGATTTCTTCTAAGTTAAATACAGTTTCTAGTTTTAGTTGAATACAATTTCTCTTATGCGTATGACCCAAACGGATAGTCTAATGCAGTGATAAAAAAATCTCTGAATTTAATTGAATTTAATGTAATATTTCTAATATAATTTTAATAACTTACAAGGTTATAAAGGTAGCTTAGTTCTTACTTAAGTTCCTGCTCAAGAATTATGGTTTTGTTCTTTGGCATTCACTATTGTTTAGTTTCTAAGTGTGTAAGCTACACATTTTTTCGGATATGTGTTCAATATTAGTTTTGACTCAACTGTTTAAAATGTCACATTATATCATGTAGTGTATCAACTATTATGTTATTAAAATAAATTCACCATAGAAAAATTATTGGATTGTTATTTTTAAAAACCCAAAAATGGACTTTATTTAGTACGTGTTACAAAATAGTCTACTTGACATGTTTTTTTAATTTTAAAATTTGTAATTTAAAATTATGAGAACAAACAAAATATTATCTAATAATGTATAGTTTCATACGTTATGGGGTAAGTATTTATAATTTTCATAATATTATGTTATAATAACTACATCAAGAACCATCCAAATTCAAGGCAGGTCTTATTTGGTTACTTAACTAAAATAGTAATTTTAGATAATAAAATTTCACCAATTTATTAAGATTGTAAAGGCTTTAGGTTGTAAAAAATTATGTTTTGGAGTTTATTACAATAAACATAAAATAATTACATTAAATGAAAGGTGGGCACAGCTTTAATGATAAAAATAAACTTATATTTTCGTAACTGAGCACGTTCTAGCATAGGATTTATTAAAAAAAATTCTTACCCAAAAACAAAAGTTCTGCGAAAAACAGCAATAAAGTGTTTTTTCCTGTTACAGGATGTCAAATAATCTTATTATTTTCCATGGATATTTAAAAAATAATAAATACCTTGTGTGTATACACATATGAAAACTTGCATATTAATATTAACCCGATAAAACTTGTTCCTAATTAAGGAATCTGCCATCGATATGAAATTCAACAAAATTAGATTCTATATATCTTCTTATAAAACAAACGCATAAATCCAGCACAATGGGTTCTAAACTTTGTATACAGTCAGGTTTTATTAAAAGTCTTACTTCAAACGGGCGCTAACCAACAAATTCATATTTTACTTATTAAAATAATGAATGGATGGCTATTTACTCTTAAAGATTATTTTGATACGTGTTACTTGTATGTTAAAAAAATGTCAATGTGATTAAATATTAAATAGAGTTTCATAAAAAGATCCCTTGAACTATATTGAAAAAGAAAACCATTAAAAACAATACAGATATAAGTGAAAGAGAATCTAATCTAATCTAATCTAAACTAATATAATCTTGGCTCAATACGGCTACAGACAATAATATTCTATAAGAACAAATATCCTTTTTATGAGTGTTTTTATGTGAAATATATTTATATATTTAACAGACAAACAAACAAACACACACACACACACACACACATATATATATATATATATTGGTTTCAAAGTAACTTATCAAAAATAGAAGAAGAGAGTGCATACATAGGGGAAAGAAACAGGATAATGATAGTACACAGAAGTGAAAGATACTGGAGTTTAGTAAAAAGGAAAAGAATGGTCAATAAGAAAATATGAACCAGCTCTCTTTCTTTACACAGTGATCCACATTTTTTGATCTCCCATAAAATAAGCAAGATTAGTATTTCAGATCACACCCTACATCTTCTATACGAGAGAGAATATAATTATTTGGCTCCAAAAATATATATCCTCTAATTTCTTCCATCTCGCAAACATAGCTGACGAAGAATAGAATCAAAATGCGAGACCAAAGCGTCAGCTGAATCTTTTTACCAAAGAGACATGGGTCAGTCCCCAGTATATAAGAGTTTCCTTTCTTTGCTTGGGGACTCACTTTAGACCTGATTAAACTCCTAATTTGTTTGATTAAGTAACAACATTTTTATTTGACATTTTGGAAATAGTCACTCTAAAGTCACTGATGAGAGAAGGCATTTGCTATTTAAATAGGACATGATACATCTTATAATAATGATGTTTATATTCCTGTTAATTGGAGAGTGTCAATGAAATGTAGTGATAAATATCCATCCTTCCATCCATCTCTCTATATACAGAGTGTTCCTGGATTAAACCGCAGCAAAACTTTTGAAATTAGTAAGGGCATCGATAAACGAACTCAAAATGTAATTTTGAGATTACCTCATTTTCGCTTCCATTTCGAGTAAAAAAAATACAGATATTAGATACAATATTTGATTTATTTTTTTCAAAATAACGGTCTATTAAATTACCTTTAATCATCGAAACAAAGATATTTGACTTTGAATAACTCATAAAAAAGTCAACAAATAGCTATGGCCAGAATGTTAACTTAAAAGTAATTTATTGGTACACAACTTCCGAAGTAAGTTTCTAACTTAATATATTTAAATTGTAATGGGCTAAGACTGTTCAGCCCTTTTTTTCGACCCTAAAATTTGAAGCAACTAATCGTGGGTAAAATACACCCACATATTATGCTTCCCTGATCTACATACAAGTTTTGTAATACATAGATGTCTGTATTACATACCGACGTCTTGGATACTTCATGGAACGACTCCGGCCCCGTCAGAAGCGATGCCGTCAGAATGGTGTAGGGACCGTGCCAATCAATGATATCGCACTTGACCGGTCCGAGTTTCTTGATCAACTGAAGACGGCACTCAGCCAGCTCACTAGGTGGAGTAAACCTTCCATAATCGCGTAGATGGTCAATCACCCCCTCTTCTTGTCCGTCCCAGCATGCACTGCGTTTCGACCACTATAAATCTCCATGCTTCTCCTGGCAACGATATGATTGCTATTATTCAACGTCTCCTAGAAAGTTTTCTCTCAAAATACTTAACCTACATTTAGCGGTGATCAAAATTTTCTCGCCGAGAGACCGACCGGACCGTAGAAAGTAGCCTGGACCTCGATATATCAATAAAGGAATCGGGAATAGCCCATACCATGGCTGGACTCACATCGTAGTCTTCAGGGAATATTATTTTAGAGGATTAGCCTATTATCTAACTTAATGTTTGTCGCAGTTTGTTATATCTAATAGTATCCTTTCGCGCCTCACGCGAGCTTCCTGCTGAGTCCTTGGACCAGCAGTTTCAATAGGAGTGGAACCCACACCTTAAACTGCGTAACCACGCTATTGTTGGTGGAAACAGTTGATTAGTAACATATAAAGTGAAGTAGTTTGGTGCTTCACATTTTTCCTGTGGAGTCCTTATGACCAGCAGTTTCAATGGGAGTGAGTACCACACCTTAACCCGTATGACTATTTAGCAGTCTTAGAGGTGGCTAGCCGTGAAAGAGATAATTCTAATTGTTCAGGGCCTTAGGGTGGTGCCTAGTTAGGCATGTTTAATTTATGTTGTACACCGCTTGGGTGCTCAACTTGTGGGCCGCTTCAAGCCTTTCTGGCCCGGCTTGTGGTTTCTAATATTCCATGTTTAATTTATGTTGTACACCACTTGCATGCTCAACTTGTGGGCCGCTTCAGCCTTTCTGGCACGGCCCGTGGTATCTAATATTTTGACTTTAATTGGTGTTGATAGCCCTTTTTATGGGGTGCCCAACTGTTGTATTATCTTTGCCATACTGGCTTAGACCAATGGGTCGTGTGCCAGCCTAAGAAAAGGTAATAGCCGAGACAGACTTTAAACTTGCCCGGTACAATTGTCTGCTGAATGTTCCATGTTAATGTAACAAGCAGACGGATTGTTACTAGCGTTTCTAATCTGTTATCGTACAGCTAATGGGCCTTTCACACCATGTTTACTTTTGTCTCTGCCCAGTAATCTAATAGGTAACCTGACGCAGTCAAGTTTGAAGACCATGTTATTTGAGATAGTGTTCCTAAGATGCATTATGTACCGTGTTCTGCCTTAATATTAATTAAATGTATATTTTTCAAACCTACCCTCTTTTTGCTATTTCTTATATTGATATTTGTATGTCACGTACCATCTAAACCCCGAGAAGATACAATACTACCCTCTTCTTGCTATTTATTATATTGATATATGTATGTTGGACCACGGTATGTTGGTGTTACGTACCACCTAATGGTCAAAATGGTCAAAATTTATCTAATGTTTTTAGCCAAATAACAAAGGTTTTTTTTATGACTCTCACATATCTTATTGGATGTTTTGTAAATGATTGCTCCAAATTAAGCAAAAATCAGAGGCGATGTAGGGTAATCTTAGTTCTAATTTATTGCTGCACAGTTCTTGTACTTATTTTACTAATTTTTTTTATAGACAAAGAATTTTTAGTATTATTTCACTTTATATTCGGAAAAAGGTGTTTTTATTTAGTTTTTCCTATTTGATCCAAAGTGAATCAAAAAGGAGTTAATATTCAAAGAGCATTTTTAGTTAGTTTTTCAATCCGCTACCACTTTTCAAAGTTTGGCCATCTTATACAGTAACATCCTGTATATAAAGTGATAGGATGCGATACCAACATAAGTTAGAGCCACAAGTCAAGACCAAAGTCAGAATGATTGAAAAATATCAGTCTATTGTTATGACGATATGTATTCTGGAAATATTTTATATTTAAACTTTTTATCAAATGACTCGATTGACATTTTTGTATTCAATTCATATGAATATACAATACTATATTACTTTATCCAACAAATCAAGGCCAACATCAAATCGAGGGATAAGTCTTATTCCAGGGACTTCCCCTATAATCGAGCACGAATGATCAACTTTTTGTTTATGACTTCTTGCTGCACGAAGGAATAACCCAACTTCCCGAAGTACATCCAAGATAAGCGCGCTGCCTACTTGATAGGAAATACTCTCACAGAGCTAAATCTACTACTAGGGGACAAGCAATTATGAAGAAAGATTTTTTTTTAAAATTATCTTTAGTACGCGTCGTACTATCCTTTCGGGTTGTACGCCTATGCACTATTTACTATACTGGTCTATTGTGTTGGGGATTTGGAGGGTTGAACTATGGGAAGTGTACCCGTATTTCCATGAATGGTTGGTGGAAAACCGTTTAGGGAAACTATCATCGGTACACTCGATTGGATCGAGCCCCGTTCTCCCCATCATCGGGGGTCTAGTCTATTAAGAGACTGACTCCTTAGACCATGCAGCCAACGAAGTGGGTTAGTAAACACTATTAAAACAAATATAGTTATTTAAAAATGGTATCTTTTGAACCTATTAAAAATAATTGTACTCGTTTAAGTAAAGCTAAGTATATGTTTTTTTTCTCAGTTCACCCAAAACTTAAGAGGTGCGATATTTGCGGCAACTTTTTAGAAAATACAAACACTAGTTTTGCGCTTATTATTGATAACATTTTACTATATTAATGTAACATTTGGTGATGTTACATCATACCACCCCCATACTAATCTTTAAGTCATACTACCCTGTCCGTATGAAACCGCAATATTAATAAACTTCCTGCAATAGTAAGGTCCTCTATAGTAGTCCAATGTAGAATCCGTCTACAATACTAAACCACATCAAACAAGAATAAACTCCCTGCAATCAATAAAATGTCCATGTACTTACCCTTTGTATCTTCTGGCTAGAACAACCTTCAAGACTGGACTATACTCGCCGCGTCCTAAATTGAAGAGTGGGAAGAACGAGCCTTGGGATAACTGCATCTGATGTGTTAAGCGTACGAGTCAAAATGATTCCAATGGAACTCAAGAATGACGCTCACAACAGTACCGGAATTACGACTTACCTGCCTCCTGCGGGCAAGACGGAATCTTCCACCTAGACAGCGAGTGATGTGGGACGTCATCGGCGTATATCTGGTAAAAAAGATATTTTGTCAACACAGGCCAGCCAATCCAAGATTGTTCGATGGTGTACGTGCTGATTTTCATCCATCGAAGTAGCCAATGGGACGTCAGCGACGTATATGGAGAACCTACCTTCCTTTTAAACCCCGGGCGACTAGAAACACTATTTAAGCTCGGTGATTCTGAAGACTATATGACTATTAAATTGGACGCCTTCAGGAGAAGTCATGTCCTAGAATATTAAATTGGACGCCTTCAGGAGAAGTCATGTATTAGACTATTAAATTGGACGCCTTCAGAAGAATTCATGTCCTAGACTATTAAACTGGATGCCTTCAGGAGAAGTCATGTCCTAGAATATTGTATTAGACGCCGTCAGGATAAGTCCGGTCATGTACTTGGACATTTTCAGAATGTTTTCGTATTTTATATATATTTATTTCATCGATATTATTTTAATAGACCTTAACTATGGCTTGTTCAATTTTGAAATTAAAGTAACGTATTTATTTAAATAAATCTTAATAGGCAAAGTAAATTATTTGCTAAAATAAATATTGTTTGTAATACTAAATTTTGTAATGAACCACCTAATTGATTTTCCCGCCAATTGGGCGCTAGTGTCAGTGAGGTCACTGAATATATCAGATTGCCATATTTTTGAACTAATTTTTGCTAGAAGTATTTTATTTGAATTGTTTGAATTTAGCTGTTAATGTAAACTCATCTTTTGACGATGTTTTCTTATTTTGAATTGTTTGGTAAAGTAACGTAATATTTTGCTGATAAATTGATTTTAACTTTGAATATTTTACAAATCATTTAATTGAATTTAATTGTGGTTTATATAGACTTATTTTGTATGCTATAACATTTTCACTAACAAGTAAGGATATTGTTAACTTCCGCAGTTGTGGCTACATTTAATAGTCCCGCGGGAGTTTGACCTATGGTCTGTATGCCAAAATCCCGTGTTTCCCGAAATATCTGCACGATATTAAATTTAACTTACCTTTTTCTTTTTTGTCTGTATTCAATGTAGCGTAGCAGACAACTTTCGTACCAATTTCAAAGATGCCCATTAGGTTCTTTTCTTTTTGTAGTCAATAAATATCTGACTATACATTTATAAGGTAATTTGCTCGGATAGTCAACACTTTAGGTTGTTTTGTCAATATTCACTGTTGCGAAACTGGCATTGTGTTGTTGGAACGAGTGATTGTCTCTTCCATACTGACCTAGTTGACTTAAGAACATGTTTCATGTTTGGAAACATTTACAAGATAGTACTGCGCATTTGTTTAATATGATTTTCAACACAACCCCTGATGGATTTTTGAGGCCATGTAAATTATTGTTTAAATTCTTATTATTTTAAATAAAACTTTCATATTGGTATCAAATTGTTGCTAATGTATTTCTTTTTATAACTTTATATAGCTTAACCCCACTTTCCTTTTCGTCTAGTGTGGCCGTAGATAAAAGGTAGTAGAGTGGGTGGTAACATTAAGTGTTATTTTATAGATTGATAAATATTAAAAGTGACTGCTGAAGATAACGTGAATTGACGAATGAATACTTGAAAGTAGACTAAGTAGCTTTATCTAGCATTAGAAAATGCCCATTGGTAATAAAATCATTGTATAGGTTCAAGATAATTATAATTTAGCTTAAGTTAGCCCAAATATAAATTTTTCAACACTTGTAGAACCCAAAACAGATAGACTACAACAAAATAAAAAGTGTATATTAAACAATATTTGAGAACCAATTTCACTTAACAATCCAAACTCCTCAAAAAATAGTCTTACCAGAATATAAAATGTTAGACATAAAAATGTGTTATAGTATTGTAATTTGTGTAGAAATAAAGTTTTTCTTTCTTTACTTAACACTATCAAAATGCCTTATTAAAAAAAATTTAAATAATAAAACTAAAAAGTACGTATATATTGTTTTCTAAGATTTTTAAAAATTTAGTTTCCCCCCTAAGCCTAATTAACTGGTCACGTTCTAAAATATCTTGCATTAAAATATCGTATTTGCGGGTATACTATCTTGATCTTTGATTTAATTAGATAACTATTCTATTATTATTTTATTCTATTCCTGTTCTATTTATTCTAATTAAAAATATTTCCAAAAACACCGAATAGTTTATTTTAACATTATTTTCCATCTCAATTTGATCGAATTTTTTTATTTGTTCACACATAATAGGTTATGTTTTGCTATGAAGGAATGGCTTTTAATAAAAACATTATTAACTACTGTGCAGCAAAACACTTTTGGCGCTATCTAAATATATTACATTTTGACGTTCATTGATGGAACGTCACTCGAGTTTTCACATTGAAGCGTCCTAGACATATTTACAGAATATTGCCGATAATTATCCCGTGGCAACACTTTTTACTTTCTAACAATAAAATACATACAAAAACTCTTAATATTAATGTTATTCAAATTTCAGTATTATTTTTGTTTCTATTTATAGTAAAAATAAATTTATCTATAGTTACATAACAAAGAAAACGTGTATCTTAGTATTTAAATAAGCGTACTACCTCCTTAAAAAGACTAAACCAAATTAGGACAACTACCAAAGAGAGGTGCTAGAAAAGTTTTTATACTTTTTAAATTTGAGAATGACTGTTGAAAACTATAATACTACTATGGATTAGAACTACAAAACTAATCCAACAGTGCACTCTAGAGCAGGTAAGCAAATATTAACAATTTATTTCGAAATACAGGCAGCGTAACTTTTATTAATGACTAAAAAGTTATCAAAATATGAAATAAAAACACATTTGTTTTGTTTGTATTTCAAATGCATTCAGCCGTTTACCAGATAATAATGGCCAAACATTAGAAACTGTCAACAAGGTCGTGTTTTATGACAACACCCCACATTTTAACTAAAACTATTTTAACTGAACACGAGCTTGGGTTTAATTAGTAATTGAATTATATTTATATTTGATTTAAGTGCCAAAATTATAGACAATAGTTACATAGATTCTTTAAAATAATTATTATAATAGTTGATTTTTTTTATAACCTGACATAACATCTGCCAGAGTAGTCAGCTTAATTGATAAAGATGAATAGTTATTTAGTTAAAAATGAAACCAAAGGTACCAATGTTTAATATTATTTGTTTAATAACAAAAAAGATAAGATGGCGTTGTAAGAAAGACAACAAAAAGCTTTAGGTTCCTTTATAAACCACGTAACGCTGTTGAGAGGATGGAGGGAGGGTGGATACATCAGTATTACTTAACACCGCTCTTAATACTTACATTCTAATTTTAAAATAATTAAATTCAGGATTTAAAATTGATTCTGAATAGTTTTTCGTAGGAAGGAGTGGGAAAAAAATAAAAATAGAATCTATAATCAATAAATTCGGCCAGGACTCCAACCCAACCCAACCACCTCATCACTCACTGTCTAACCTGACTAGATGATATGCAATTTAGTCCGTGCGCCCAACATAAAATGGGGATGAAGTGCAGGCGGAGAATTTGTTAACTTTACATTTTTTTTTTGCAAGTGCCAATATGTGCTTGTAGTTTCACCTTGACGATCTCGCCAGAGAGTTAATATTTAAGCCGTCCCATAGTGGAAACAGGCAAGGTAAGTTTATTACTTTTCAGGGTAAACTAAGTGTATGTACCATTTAAAATTAATAGGGGAATACTTGCTTACAATGGCTTGTAAGAATGTCATTTTGTCCAGAATATTATCAAGGAAGGTATTAATAGTGGAATAAATACTTAATACGAATTTTAAAAATAACTATTTGTATACAAACCTTTTAACTAAAACGGAAATATTTGAAAACGTAGCCCTCAATGTTTTATTCATTTTTACAAAAATGATTACATTACTCAAAACCTATTCGTGATTTCCTAGACAAAAGAATAAATACAAAATTTTAGTCACCCAATATCTCTTTGAAAAGAAAAATCATCTTTAGCAAAGTGACAAATAATCGATTTATTATGTTGCTTCTTGAACTCTCTTAAGAATAGTTATGTAAGTTTATTGTTTTTGAAAGGATGGAATTGTGAAGAAGACAAATTTGTAGTTTTATACAAACAACACAAATGCTACAGCTCTAAATACCAGACAAACCTTACCCCCTACTCCTCAACTCCTTCATTCCTTGCCATTCCATTCTGAAGCCACCGCAAAATGGGTTGGAGGAAGGGTAGGGGGTAAACTTTAAAAGTCTCCCCGAAACCAAGGGGTGCAATCCTATGGACCCGCTTTCCCTTCTCTTTCTGAAACCTAACGTAAACGCAAGCGGCACGGAGCAGTTGGAATTTAATAAGGCTTTTGGGCTCTTACAGGAAAACAGCCCACTCCCCCCACTCCATCCTTTTCTGGTACGAACAAACCTCTCCCTCCCCCTTCACCCCTCACCAATCCTTTTCCCTTGTCGTATAATTTATCTGTCGGAATGTTACAATGGTTTACTACTTTCATTTCTCTTATTTCTGTATTTCAACATGAGCAAATGGAACGTCAATATAATAAAAATGGGACCCTTATCTGTGAAATCTATCTTGACTTGTTCTTCCATCCTCTATTTCTCCAGAAAGAGAAACTAATACTGCAAATTATTGCTTCATTTTGACAATCTTGCGATATGTTTGGACCTCCAAAATGATAGTCCTAAAAAGAGTGAAAATAAATGCCTTTTTAGATCGAAATGTAATCAATATTTAAAAAAAAAAGTAATCAAGCCATCAAAACTAACAAGACATAAATTTAATCATAAAAATCCTTTGAAAGAACGCGTTTGCTTGAACTAGTTTTATTCCGGCGAACTTAGAGTGAAATCGTTCAAATAAAAATTAATGGTCCGGTGCACCACACAAACTTTCACTTTTATCTTAAAATATACATTTACTAAACACTCATAAGATTTGTGAAACTATATAATAGGTCTATATATTGTTGTAGAAAGATAATAAATGAAATAATATATACTCTTGGGTTGCGTAGATAAGGAAATTTCCGCTTCTGTAAAGTACCCTAAAATTCATTTTCATAGAAAATTAAAAATAGCCATTTTGTTTATAAGCTTAATCAACGCCTAAATACGAATTTTAATCAAAATCGTTAAAGCTGATTTTAAGAAAATCAATTTTTTTCTTTTTTCGCTCTTTATTAAACTACTTTTAATTTTAGATCCAAACAGACACACAGACATACGGCATTTAAAAAACAATTCTTAGGGCTCGGGGGGTTATAAAACGTCGACATCCATCAACATCTCAGGTTAGATTTTTTTACGATCTCAATACATGACCTTGATTTGTAACATTACGTTGTAAAATGTTACAAAAGGACCCCACCCCATGATGACGTAAACGCACGTATCGTAGTAAATCATATTACCCGCTCCAATAAATACAACTCAATTAGGATCCCTACAATAGTAATATTCTCTGTTGTAGTTCATGTAAGACATGATAAAACAATGCTGGACAATATATTTCACTGCCATATCCAATTCTATGTAAATAGTTTGTTTGTGTACTTACCAAATGATTCTGCTTACACTAGTAACCTGCAAGACTGGTCTACACCAGACGAACTTATACGACGAGTGGGGTAAGTGAGATTCGATGCGTCAACAAGACGTCCCGGCTCTCCGTTTTCAACTGGCGAATTATTAGCTGTGTAACTTTGAAGACAACAAGGAATAACTACGTACTTGACCTCTGGTGGTTGGAAGAAGAACCACCTATAAAACATCGGAAGATTGGAGTAACTGGCTGATATTACAATAGAGCAAAATAAACAAAGTTCTACGTGACTTTTTGAAGACATCGTTGACGTCACCTAGCGTGTGTTTCTGCCTCCCAACTCCCCTTTCTTGCAACGAAACTCCTATATAATCGCTACGAAAGTATTCCAAAATCGACTATCTTATCATCTACGATGGATGACGGACCATTGTCATCGACCTGGACAGTGGCAGGATAAACTTGTAATTTGTATCAAAATCGTAACAATGGTGATTTGTGTTTTGGACTCTAATTTATTTTCAACTCTAATAATTTTTGTATATAAAACTTTAAATCTTCTGTTTCTAAAACTAACTATCTTATTTTGGTCGTTCTATTTAAATTAATATTCTACTTTTGGTATGTCGCCACCTAGGCGATAGAGTTCCTTTTTGTAATATTCATTCACGTTGATATTCACAAAGTTAATTGATTCAAAGTTTGTACGCGTCAACATTAATGTGTTTGATATTGTGGATAATTGTATTAATGTTTCCTAATCATCGAAGTAACGTTTCTTATTTAATTTGCTTTTTGAATAATCGTAAAGTAATGGAGCTATTATTTTTGGTTTTGTGTTATTGATGACTTTAATTAACTATTGCTTATTTGAATATATTTTTCCCATCTATGTCCCTTTAGGACTTTTGAAGTATTGTTTACTGATGGAATTATTGTTTGGTTCCGTATTCTGAGTCAGGATCAGATAGTCCCG